>JBAJNP010002682.1:348-14374 GCA_036877545.1 Yasuhikotakia modesta
CATTCCCCAGGTCAAGCCACTTTTGAACCAGAAACAGCGGCAGAAGCGCCTGACCTGGGCTACAGAGAAGCAGCACTGGACTGTTGCTCAGTGGTCCAAAGTACACTTCCTATTGATCACAGCAGCAGTTATTCATCAAATGATGATCAAATGATGGATAGGGCATTATGCTTTGGCATCTGTTTGCAGTCGCTCCATATTTTACAAAGCTCACACAGTCTGCGACATTAAGACTTGCAGGGCACAACTTGGTTCCTCTGTATTTTTCAGCATTTGTTACCTTATTTGCATAATTATTAAATTGGTAAAACCAGGGATGTACAAAGCAATCTAAAAAGTCTGAGGAACACATTAAAGACCTTTATTAAATGGTATTAATTAAACATTATTAAATATTAATCTTAATGGGGTAATAATTTGTTTATGTGACATTCTCCCAGTTGTTAACAAATTGCTGAAAAACAAGTATGTGAGATGAGAATTAGCCATTAGCTTCTATGAACTTTTCAAAAAATTTGAAGACATGTCTCTCTGGTTAAAGTGTCCTTTAGAAATGTGATACAGTTCTTTCTTATTGAATTCTCCTACAGGTGTGAATGAAATTAAACTACAAACAGATTGGTCATAATGGTCTTTTTCCTCTATCAGATTCAACAGAGAAAATGATAGTGGCTCTCTTATGGTTTGAAGATGGCAGATGGTGAGTGAGACAGGCCTCAACAGTGTGGAGAACAGAAGGATGAAGGTCAGGTATGGGTTACTGGTTCTCTGGGCAGACGGAGAGTGTGAGGGGTTCCTGCTCCGAACCAGAAGCTGCTGAAGGCATTCCCAGCATTCATGTTAAGTGTCTGCTGAACCATAATAAGGACACACACTGTGTATACACTTTAAACCATGTGAGTCTACAACCATACAGTGTAGAACATTCACTTTCTCTTGGCAGCTTAAATTAAGTGGCTATGCTTGTTTGACCTGTTTTTAAAGAATGTATGAATAATATGCACAAAAGCATATTAAGCTCAACCAGCAGCATTTGTGGCATAATGTTGATTAACAGAAAATAAAGATGTGCTTGCTATAATGTGCTTTTTACTCATTACTTCCACTGTAAACTGGACAAGTCCCCTAAAGGGTTTAAAAGCAGAAATGTGACGCTCCTATTTTGGTAAAGCACTTGCATAAATTATTCAGTAAAAAAGTTTATTGTTGTAATGTTTTTTGAGTTTGCTCTGTGGGAATCAGTTTGATCTGTGGAGGTGAGTTTACTTTGTGGAGTGGAGTTTGCTCTGCAGAGTTTGATCAGTGGAGGGGAGTTTGCTCTGCGGTGTTTGATCTATCTGTGGAGGGGAATTTATTTTGTTGAGTTTTCTCTGCAGAGTTTGATCTGTTGATGTGGGTTTACTATGCGGTTTGCTCTGCTGAGTTTGATCTGTTGTAGGGACTTTACTTTTTGGAGTGGAGTTTGCTCTGCAGAGGGGAAATTACTCTGCTGAGTTTGACCTCTGAGTGGAGTTTGCTCTGTAAAGTTTGCTCTGTGGAGTTTGATCTGTATAAACAGTTTATTTTTTTATATTATTATGCATATCATAAAAAATTATTACCATTTAGTGGTTTTGACTTTGAAAGTAAAATATTGGTATAACTTGTATAGACAATGTCAGTTTTTGTCAATCCTATGCAATGATTCTATGTCTACAAGAAAAGCTCTTCCAAGCATTTTCCAAGCATCACACTATGTTACAGTTCGCTTAGTCTCTATTTTTAACATTGTGCCAAGTAGCCCCAGCCACATCCCTAATTCTGACTGTTTCTTGAAGTTTAAAAGATATTTTATGACCTTTTTGCAAAGAAAACACGGAAAATGTATAGTTAGGCATTTTGGACACCTTCCAGTCTTTAGCTGCTGTGTAAGTTAAACCTTAAGTAAACCTTAAGCACTTTCCCACACACTCTTCTGATTGGCTGTGATTAATAGTATTGCATCACACCCTATTGTTGCATTCATTGTTGACAGAAAAACACTTGTCACTTCTCGATTACTGAGCTCATATAAACCAAACATAAACAACATTCAAACTACCATATTGTTCTCTCAAACTATCAACTATTTCCATTTAAGTATCACCTCCACACTTCAGTAGATTGTTCTTTCCTCATAATCGTAAAACTATACGGCTTGCTTTAATGCATTGAAAACACTGCATCAGCAATACAAATCAAACCAATGCCTTTTTATTGCCAAATATTTTTCAGCCTTTTGTTTCTCACAGTCCACCTATCCTCGATCTCATTTCGCTCGCAGCATTGCAGTGATGTAGAGTGGTGTGGCAGCTGCCACCCCCAGCCCCCCTCAGCTGATTGCGAGCAACTCATGCGTTCAAAGTTTCACGGCATCCCAGTCATAGCCTATGGGCCTCTTACCATCTGGGGCCGAGCAAGAGCCGCAACTAAGGCAGCCATGATTTAACACGCAGGATAAACAGATATTTCATAATTCACACAGCGAGATGGGTGAAAGGAGATAGATTTCACATGAGTAATGAAGGTCACCGGACAGCCCGAATGAAACAGTGGTACATGCTGTATAGGTCAAAGGAGGGAAAAAACAATTGAAGAACAATACAATAAGCACTTGAGGGCAGCTAAATCAAAGTTCAACAACTGGTTGCATTAGCAATTAGTAAATTATGCCATTATTTGTGATATAGTCTGTTATAGTCTATTTACAGTCTACGTATATATACTGTTATAGTCTATACGTATGTACTAGGTATAGTCTATTTTGTAATATAGTCTATTGAAATCAATTCATAGGTAACTCCTACATTCAGACAATGTCAATTAATTGTTTTTGATTTAATGTTTTCATGAACATGATTTAATGATTTTAAAATTTTTAATTACAAAATGTTTTCCATGCTTTGTAGCATTCAAAACAATACTGTTTGTTTGACAACCCTCACAGCAAAACTGAACCAATGCCATCAGTTTAAATTGGGACTCAGTTTGTTCGACCAATAGCACAATTCCCCTTTTAAAGTAGTTTCCTCACAATTTAGTTCAATTTCTAAAGATTAAAATTTACCTTCATTTTAATTTGGTGCTACAGTGTTGCTGCAACAACACTTCACCTTAATCTGAATCTTATACTGCATGTTTAAATCACAAACCTGCAGCTACTACTTTTAAGATACTGTGTGATCCAAACATTTTTATGACATTCTCATATTCCAGCTACATTCTGTTTTTTAGGAGTCTCATAAACAGGTTTGGTGTTAAATGCTTTCCATGACCTCACAAATCAACAGATCTAAACATCATTAATCCTTTACAGGAAAATCAAATGTGCAAAATATACCAAGCTACGCAACTAAAGTTTGTATGGCAGTACTTAAAAGTGCCTCAGTTTGTTCTACTGGCAAATAATACCTGTTGCCCTTGATAAGACCTTGATACCAATCTATTGTTACAGTATGTGTCTTCCATTTATCTGGCACTCATTTATCCCCTCATTTATGTGTCTGATGCACGTGCACTGTCAAGGACAAAAGCTACTAAGCCAAAATGATATTTGATTAATGTTTCATGTGATCTTTTCATGATCAGGGTCATGAGATGAACTATCAATGTAACACCGCCAGGCAAAAGGGCCCCCAACACTGTTTGATCTGATGGCACATTTAAATGTTTCAAACTTATTTTATGAAATATAATTTTATAAAAGAAATGTAATTGTGGTAAAATATTTCCTTTATTCTTTCATTCAGTGTTTTTCAACAGAATAGACAGGAACTCCTTCAACACTGTTTAAAAAGCATGCCAAGGTGATACTACACCTTGTTGATGGTTGATAAAATGTGAAAGTAGAAAAGAATAGAGTAAGAATAATAATCATTTATGGTAAAAGTTTCCTATTATTTTGATAACATACTGTTATTAAGGTAAATAATAATAAAGAATAGGTGAGTACTCTCAACCTTTGACCAGTAGTATATGTCTGGCATACGAACAAAGTGACAAACCATGCATTAATCCATGCATTTAACACAGTATTGCAAAAGCCTGTCACCACCCTATTTAACCAGACACTGCAATATGCATATTTAAATTAAGCCATTGTCATTCTTTTTCACATAAATATGACGTCTTTCTATGTCAATTAGGTGTGCTATAAATTGTACCAGCAGAAGTTTGCCTTGAGCAATTAGGGATTTAAAGCAAAAAATTACATTAATTTCTATTGACGATGACAGCAGTAATTAATCATATGATGATTAAATGATGGAGAAGAGGAATGTAACTGGACATATATCCAGATTTTTTGCATTTTAAAGAGCTGATATAAGTACTATTTTATAATAGTATTTTATGCAAATAGTACTTGAATCACAATGGTAAAGCAATGCTATACATCCTCCAGACAAACACAGAGTTTTTGTCTTGTTTTCCTGTAAAAATAAGTCTTGTTGTCAAAGACATTCAATAAAAGTAGTGTGGTTTATGCAAAGTACCTTCTTTTGCCAAGCAGGAAATGTTTTCACCCTTTAATTTTGTTGTATATTTCTTAAATGAATATGAATACATCTGAAAGGTCTAGACATTCTAGACATCTAGACATTGTTACAGAAAACACCGTAGGAGGAATTCACAAAAAAAATTCCCAACTGATAATGTCTTTTATTCACACCCACCTTGTTGTTAGCATCAAATTTTTGACTGCAAGTTTTTGAAATATACTACCTATTTATGGTTGATTTATGCTTGAAATTTAATTTAAGTGTGACATCTACAAAACGTGAAATCCTGAGAAATTCTACTTTAATTCATCATAAAGACAGTCAAACACACAAAAAGCTAAGACGACAGTGACATGAATCGTAACTAATGAAAATGTTTAACAAACATTTCAAAAATCTAATTAGAATGTTTTATAGCAGTTTGTGGTTTAACTGTAGAAACACCATCTGTAGCAACTGTGGTATTTTGACAGAAATCTTAATTTAAAATTAGATTCATTTAAATTTTCACATAAATTGTAGTACTGGTATACAATATACTATAGGTAAAAATGTGTTCAAGCATATACAATACATTTTTCTTGCCACAATAAGCTGGCCTTAATAGTAAGAGTCCACCCACAATCATTATTTCAAATGCCACAGTTAAACAATCAAAGAATCATGATAAATTAAATGGTTATAAACATGCCCACACATCAATTTTGAGTCTATCTACAGAAGAATTGAAGAAGATTTTCTTCTCTATAAAAGTTGCAATGTTTGAAGAAGATTTTCTTCTCTATAAAAGTTGCAATGTTAGTTTGCCTTTAGATATTTTGAGATTACTTAAATCATTAAAGGCCTAATGAGTGGAAAAGACAATGTTTTTATTAGAAGTTTCAACTTTGTAAAACACTTGTGGACATAGTCAAAATTTAAATTCTATAAGCCCCTGATGCTTGGATGTGGTTACACTAAACACAATAAACACAAAGTCAGTGTTAATGATTTTCAATCACACTGAGGATCCAACTCCAAATAACCAATAAAAACAGTGTAAGACTGTAATAGTGTAAGACGTATAGTGTCATACATAGTGTAATATGATATGATACAAAGCAAAGCAGATACTCACCACATCTATGATCTGAAGCAGCGTGAGTCCCAGCTCCACCACAATGGGTGCAGAATCATTTAGCACAGGCCTTTCCAATCGGTTGTAATTCTCCATTAACTCCTTATACAACTTCCTCTGATATTCGCCCTGTAAAGAGTCTACAGAGAAAGAAAGATAAATCCCAGTTAACACCCACTGCACTGAAGACAAATGGTGTGTAGTTAAATTATTAATTAATCATCAGGCTGTGGTAGAAGAACAGTAATAATACTCTGCTGTCCCTCAGATAAAAACACATATAGGGAAGATTGTCTATATTGATGTAAAACTACATGGTATCAGCTATTCAAATATGCAGAACAGACACACTCCTGCTATGTAGGAACTCAGGCTACCAGATGTGTGCAAATGTCCTCAAATGTGATGAAACGAAAAAGGAGGAATGAAATGAAAAATGTTAACAAACTAATGAAAGACATAATAAAGGCGTTTGAGGATCATTCAACGCAGATTATTGAATTTTCTTGCATCGTCTGTTGTGATGATTTGTAATCTATATTTAGATTACAAACTGGGCTTTCAGTTATATGATGTTATTTGTTGTTATTGAAGCTGGTTTTCCTTTATAAAACTAATGAACAAATATGCCTTCCTTCAGTAAGGCATTGTTCACACTGTCCTGATTAAATATAATTCAAGTGAAGTGTGATAATTTCTTTGTATTTGTGTTAGTGTGTCTTGCTGTTACCGATAGAGGTGTTCATTCTATTTTAAGTGTGAATAATTATGCACTAGCCTACTGCCTCACGGCTGCATCTTGGCAAACAATTAAATAAGCAGCTCTCATAAAATGTTCTTAATAAAAACAAATCAATGTTTAAATGTTGAGGCACTGATGTAGATAATGTACGCATGTTGTGTCTTTTAACTTTTGCTTCTTATTGTCACTGTTGTTTTTGAAAAGGCATTTATTTTTGTACTTTAATGTTCAAAAATACCTACTTTTTATTTATCATTATTTTGAATATTTGCTTATGACACAAAGCATGTAAATCCGACTAGCCTTTTATACCAATTAGAAGCCTTTTTTTACCAATTTGTTTTAAAATATTGTAGCTATTTTGCTGTTCATTACATCCTGCCTAAAAGCTTGTCACATTTGGATTTTAATTTAAAGTGCACTTCATAAGTTTTTATGTTTTGCCAGATCTTCTCTGAGTTACTGGCTTGGATGCATGAGGATTTGCATTTGTTTATTAACCACTGCTGTTTCATACCAAAGCTGTTTGTTTATTTTTCAGCTGTTGATCATGGCATTATGCTGTGATCAAACTGCTGTGATTTCTTCCTTTGTTGCGGGTGTGTCTTAATCTGAGGGAATTTGTTGTGTACTTGCTTTGGCCGTTATACTAGATCGCCTGCTGTTTATCCTCAGTCAGTGGTACGAGAAGTTGTCAGGGTTCGTTTCATCGCTCCAGCAGGCTCTGTTTGTTTGGGCATTTTGTTTGTTCACTCGTACTCATACTGTTTGGACTTTTGGATCCTGAATCTTTATTTTGGACTTTGCTGTTTACTCTGGCTCTATTTTAACATTGTGCCTGTAGTTTGTATATTACGTTTGGCAATTTATTGTTTGTTTTGCTTGTTTTGTTTAGATGCATTTGTATGTTAATGCTTTTCATAGTGCATTTAGCCAGTGATATGTCAAGGTGCCTTACAAAGTGTTGTTATTGTGATTATTTTTACTTACAGCTAAGCATGTGATTTCAACATGGCCCTACCCATGAGATCACTAATATAACATCTGATTTCTCATTTCATCTCATTTTTTTCTGTAACATTAATGAATTGGGTGTTTGTTCTAATCTTGTTACTAATTTAATTATTAAAAATGACTAAGTAAACCATTAATTATGAGTAAACTGAACATGGGACTTCTAAATTTCCTATATCATATATCATTTAATTGTTTCATTTTAATTTTCATGGCCACATAATCCTAAAATGGTAAAAGGTATGCAAATTTATCCGTCCGCAAAGGAGGGGCTTTAATGTTTCCCCCATGGTAGAAGATTATAACAAGATAGCTAACATAAAGAGGTGGAGTTGAGAAAGCTAGATTAAACAGGCATGACCCTAAAGAATCTCAAAGCTACTTGATAAAGCTATGCTTCAGATGTCATAAACTCACTGTTCTAGTAAACACTTTTAGTTTATTTGATTTATAGTGTTTAATTTTGTTTTGTTTACGGTGGTGTAGTGCATGTCAGTAAATGGATGCTTGTTAAAAGATGGAACTAAAATCATAGGCTTTCTAATCTTGCACATTTAGTTAACTGACATCACTAAAAGTGATGACAGCAGGAAACATGATATGACAAGCCAAGCAGTATAAATGCTCAAGATAATGATCCTATTTGAAAATTGCTTTGAAATTGTACTTTTTTAAAAGATTGTTTAATAGTCAATAGTAAAACACTCTCTCTTTCTCTCTATCTCTCTCTCTCTCACACACACACACACACACACACACAAACACACACACACACACCAATCACAGCATGGGGCACAACGATAGAGGAAGCAGCTGGGGATTTAACACTTTGGCTTTAAAGGATTGACAAAAAAGACACTTTCTCATCATGATGAGGTCTCTGTTAGAAACTTACAGATTCTATCAAAGGAAATACATTGATTTCTCTGACATAAGACACAGGTAAACCAGAGGAAGACAAATGCTGTTACAACAAGTTACAAGAAATTCAGGTGTTTTTACCAACGTTTTAGCTTAAGACATATCAAGGTGATAGATAAAATAACTAAGCTGTATCACATCTGCACTTTACTCTAGAGTTTGTTGTCATGTCATCAAACAATTCAGATTTTCTTCCCAAAAGAAAAATAAATAAATACATATTTCACACTCCAGATGGATGCCACCATTTTTTTGTCCTTTAAACCAAAACAATTTTGTTTGCTTAAAATAATCTGGGACCGTACAATTTGAAATATGGGACACTCATTTGACAGGTCTCTATCACCTTAATGTAAGCAGACCAATCCTTTTTCTCCATCTGTACACAAGTTTTGAACAATTGCCTAAACAAGCCTTGACTGATTGCATACAGCTGTAAAAACATTAGCTGTCTGATCTGAAATTTAAGCTTATAGTGACATATTGTGACAGAACGATCATGTGAAGCACACAGATTCAAAGATTACTTAAAGTTATTGCCAAAAGCAATTTACACAGTTTTCACAACAGACAGACAACATACACATACACCTTTGTGCTGCTACCAAATGCAAGCTGTCACAGAACGCTCATTTGAGATGTGTCCTCTGATCTATCTGACCTGACCACCTGTGATTGAATCACCAGAGATGGATTTAAATGTGGGTGTAAGCAAAGCTTCAGTCTCAGAACAGATTAAACACTTGGTGGATGTGATTCAGGTATGTGGTGAACAGTCAAATGATGGATATACTGAAGCCGCTGTGTTTTCAACAATTTTATCCCGGTCACGTCTGTGGACTGTGGCACACAAAATAACCCAGGAGCAATGTTCATTAAATTCCATTACTTATTCAAACATTTTCCTCCACTGCCCTGAACATTCTCATTACTTTGTATATGATGTGTGATGAATAACTTCACATTACATTAATCATGAGCATTTAAAATGTAAACAAAAACATGTTAATTACATTTTCTACCCATATGTCAAAACAAACCAAACAAAACACAAATCACAACGGAAGTGGATAAATAAAACAGCTGAGGTGTCAAAAGGCTGAACAAACAGGAGCTATGAAACACAATGTGGGGCAGAGAGGTATTACATATTTTAACAGACCAAAAATGTGTGAAACCCTTGCTGAAGTTTTTTTCTAACATCTCCCTTGTGCGGATAAGTACTGGCATGCAGTGCTAATGCCCTTGCAACTGTCCACTGGGACTGTCTCTGATGAGGTCAGCAAACATACAGAGTCTGACCTGATAGTGATGGTGTGATGGGCGATTTATTGAACTTTATGCAAATGCTGTAACATTATAGGCACAGAGTTCAATGGGACCTTTGTGAAAGTGATTCTGGTTAAAAGTGAAGGGTGGACAGAATGTGGAAAGATGAGAGAACGATTTTACAGCAGTGGTTTTCAACCCTCTTTGTTAAACCATTGATCTGACTAAATGATAACAGTTTACATAATGTTTAATCCATTATTAAATTAAATGACATAAAATAGTAACAGTGAATACTACAATTTACAATATTTTTTCATTTGAGTTAATGTCACTTTCTACACAGTATATACATTTTTCACTTTTCACAAGATGTACATCTTAAAAATTAAAAGTTACTAAAAGGTTGTTTGCTAAACAAGAAACCTTTAACATCACACTTACTTTCTAGTAAACAAAAGCTTCTTTGTACTGGATAAAGGTTCTATAGACCATAAAAGGGTAAAAAAGGGCCTTTCACTGAGATATTCTGTGAGGAATTAACCTACAATGTTGGAGAGTGTTTATTAACCAGTGTTGGTGTTACACTACCATGCCTCTTCCAAGCCACCAGAGGGAGCCATCCCCAAATACTAGTCATGCCCCAAACTACATTACCCATAGGGCCACAGTCCTGTGACAAATTACCCTTACACCTGCAATTCATCATCTCACCCATATGAACCCCAGTTCTACGAATAGGCAGTGCGAAGTCTTGCTTTGCCCTAGCTATCATTACTGAGTGGTTTCTCTGCTACACTTTATTCATGGATTGATGTTGGGCTATTTAATGTTTATTCTGATTGTTTGCTGTCTGCTTTGACCATTGCCTGTTATTGCTGTGTTTTCATTAAATGCTGCAAATACTGCTGTCTCTGACTTACAATTATTTCAGTCATTGCAGTTGCTGAGTAGTTAACTTCAAGTAGGGATGTTACTAACTTTCTAACCTTTTCATTAATTTGGGTTCCACAGTGAAGTAAGGTGCGTCATATAGTCACTTGGCTGTTGGCTGTGTATGCATCCATACTTTTGCTTTAAGCAAATGAAAATTGTATTTAGAATATGTTATTTTGGAAAAAAAGACAAAAGTCCTTGGTTAGAAATATGGTAAGGTTACAAATAGAGAAATAGACTGAGATGGATTGTTTAAGGGTTAAAGAATCAATTATGACAGACAGAAAGAATTCATCTTTAGATAACATCTGTTGGAAAGCAACTGAGGCAGATGTCCTTTGTGTGTGTGTGTGTGTGTGTGTGTGTGTGTGTGTGTGTGTGCGTTTGCTCACTCACAGTCCAGGCCTTTTATGGGGATTTATGTCCATCTAAGTATGATTATGGCAGCACAAGTTAGGGCTCAACGCTCAGATTGAAATCAGAAACATTGTAAATTTACTGTAATCTTCCAGCAAACTTGAAAATTGACCCATTTTATTACCTCCTCTGCCGTGGTTAAAGAGCAAATCATTTTATATGGAAACTTGATCAGAAACAAGATATTCTTTGACTTAAACATCAAATCATCCGCTCTAATAATACATCAAGTTTTGCCTTGTGTGAGCTGAAAACAGAGAGAAAATCCCTGTGGAATAAATGGGTCAGTTCACCCTCTGTAGGATTGTTATAGTCCAGATTAGTGAGGAACGTCTGGCTTTTCAAAGCTGAATGGCTATCGCTTTATCCCTGATGAAAAAGAAAGATATGCAAGGCAAAAAAAGCTGAACAAAGCACATTTTCACAATTGATTCATTTGGTAATGGGGATATGGGCAAACAGGAATTGAGAGAGAGAACAGGGGTTGTAAGATACTTGTCCTGATGTTTACTAATCCTCTGTTCTCGTGCTTTCTGTTCTCTGGTGACTAAATAAGGTCATATGCTAAGTATAAAAGAATATGAAATGCTAACCTAATAATCACTTTTTTGTCGTGATAGACCCCATTGCTTTCAGGTGTGTTGGCTCTGATGTTCTGCCCAGTTAAGTCCACCATCCAAATCAGCCTGGCGACTGGAACAATCGACTGAACTTTACAAACTACACTGCAAAGACTAATGTTGTCCAGGCTCTTTTCATCCCTAGACACGTCCCACAGACTGCCCATGGGTCATTGAACTGAATGTCTGATGGTTATTAAATGCAGAAACAAAAAATTCTGGCAGAAATTACCAGCTGTTATCTGATTGACTGTGTTTACGCACTTTCCAGATGTAGGTGGCATGTAGTCTGCTTGGAAACTTAATGCATACTGCCACGATTTTAATTTTAATGTTTTACAATATAAAATAACTGTTTTAGTAGGGCAAAATCAACATACTTCGACAGCTTAGTGTAAATGTTACACTTCTGGTCTTTGATGACTACTTTGTTGAATTATGTTTGTAAATTTTTTTTAGCCAGCCTTCCTGCATGCCTGATTAATTCTTCGCAAATGATCCAGAATGTGACAAAGCATTTGGTCTTCAACGATCCCAAGAGAACATGCATTACACCTCTCTTTGTTTCACTCCACTGGCTGCCAGTTACTGCTCACATTAAGTAAAGATTTGCACCCTCCTGCTCCTTTCATTTCTGAAATCTGTATTCCCTCCAGAAATCTGCAGTCAGCGAGTGAGATGCGCCTCATGGTACCAACACAAAAAGGCACAATTATTCTCCTGAACCATCATTTTCATGATGATAAAATGATCAGGACAGGAAAGGTAAACTCTCTAACCATTTTACCTACAGCCTTCTATTGGCACACTCACATTGTAAATTGTCTCACTATTCCTTACAAATTCCCTGTAGTAGTATTAGCAGTAGTATTTAGTAGCATTTAGTAGAAAGTAGCTTTGGATACAAGCCTGTGTGCAGATCAATGTAAATGTTTTTAATGTAGTATGTATAATGTGTCAAGCTATTACACCGCAGTCTAAAGCTCTATGTGAGACACAATATGTTTAATGACACAGTAGGTTCTATGAAAGTAGACGATTTTATTTTTAATCTGTACTTTCAGTGTAAATAATATATTAACACCGACAAAGCAGTATAACGACTACAGGTATGCTCAAGGATAGCTAATGTACTTGCTATTTATTGTCTCCAACAAATGAATGGCCACCTTCACACAAGCAACCCATTAAACTGCAGAACTGTTAGAACAGGCTGTAAAAGTGGCTACTGTCATTAATAGACTTGATGTCACAATGTTTGCAAACTTTGGTAAATGCAATTATTACTCCCTTTTAGCTGCTTGTTGCAAGAATCTTATCATTTTTGTGTGCAGGACAGAACATATTATATACTAATGCAGCACATATTGCATTGCAATGCTAACTGCATTGCATACATATTAACTGCCTAAAAAATACACCTACACCTTAGACTGTAAATATTTTTCTAACATTAGTGTATTTTACCACTTTGGAGACATAAAATAGACAAATTTGTCTCAGATGTTTCTCATAAACTTTCTCAGGAGATTACTGTAGATTAAATAGCTAAAACGATTTTATTTAATAATTAATAAAAAAAATTACTTTAGATTGCAGCCTTGGCAAATCTGAGCTGAGTGTGTGATGCTAGAGATATCTTCCACAATTGCAGTGGAGACATAGATTTATTTTTAATAAGAGAAACATCAAACACACAGAATATGTCCAAAATTTCATTTGCTTTCTGTTTAATCTCAGCGCTGTCTGGAGAAGCAATTCTCATCTGTAATTTTTCTATGAGAGGCAAAAAGGATAAAAACAGATTAAATCACTCCCACTCACAATCCTAAACAATCCCAAGAATTCCTTATGTTTTTGTGAGGACAAATAAATTCTTAAAACATGGGAATGGGAAACCACTTGACTAAGTGGGTTTTAAGCATCATGTGAAACTTAAGAATCACTTTACCTATGGTATGGCCACAACACATACTGACTTCCAACTCATAGTAACTACAAAAATCAAAGCTTATTTTTCACAGGGTTAGGGTTAGTGGGGGTCTGGGGTAAAGAGCTGTTAACTTGTCTGTAAAACACTGTATCACTCTGTGTTTAAGAAGTTTCAAAACATTGCATCAAGAAAGTAATCCATATAAGTCCAATGGGTTAATAAATGCCTTTTGATCCTAAATGATACATGCATGATAGTAAACAATTTATTTTTGAGATTAGTAAGTGAATAATGTGTTAAATCCATGTGAAGCAACAGATAGGAGTGCTAAATTCAAATATGGAAGCATGTTGAAAAGTAAAGTGAAATGTTTGTCAGTTACGGTTGCCCATAATTGACCATCCATGTGAGGAGTGAACACACACTGCAAGTCGTGAACACACACACGGAGCAGTGGGCAGCTATCCCTGCAGCGCCCGGGGAGCAATCAGGGGTTAGGTGCCTTGCTCAAGGGCACTTCAGTTGCTATCTGCCGGTGCT
>JBAJNP010002682.1:14424-45836 GCA_036877545.1 Yasuhikotakia modesta
TGTTTCATCATGAGACATATATTAACCAATATTATTTTAATTATATTATTATATTAATAATATTATTATCGCTTTGTTATAATTTGGATTATATTCTTAGTCTGAGCTTTGGCATTTTGTTTGAATTGAACATTGTGATCTGTTTCTTTCAATGGACGCATGACTTAAGCTCTTAATAACCTCTAAATATTAATCTTTTTTTTTACAAATATACTTCAGAAGATATCTATTAACCTACTAAAATAATCATATGGATTACTTTCATTATGGGTGGATGCACCCTCTAGCTCAGCTGGTAGAGCATTGCGTTAGCAGCACAAAGGCTGTAGGTTCGATCCCAGGTAACACAAGTACTGATATAAATGTATGCCTTGAGTTCACTGTAACTCGCTTTGGATAAAAGCATCTGCCAAATTAATAAATGTAGCTAAAATGTTTGGTATAGCATAGTGTTATAGCAGTGTAACGATCATGGGTTCAATTCCAGAGAACATGTGTAACTAACGTGTCTACTCAATCATAATTCAAAATCATGTTTGGAGGCATCTGCCAAATGCATTAATGTAAATATAAGTTTTGGAAATTGGAAATCACCAGCTAGAGGGTGTTTAAGTTTACAACTTAACTATAGGTTATATTAAGCTGCTTAAAAAACAACCCATTGGGTCATTTTTTTTGGAGGATTACAGTTTATTAAATCTTTGTAATATCTCTGAATGTTCAACATCTAACATCCTCTTAGAACCATCCTTGAGAAATAGATTTTCTAGAGAAGATATCTTAACACTCTCAATATATAATCACATGAAGAATTCTTTCAGTTTGTGTGGGCAAATAAATCCTGAACAATCCTTTTGAATCTTCTCAAAATGAACAATCATCACAGCATCTCAATATGACATGATGCTCAGCTGTTGTTGCATCTTAGTGAACACAGTTTCAAATCGCTCAGTCTTAACCACATTCACTCAGTGGTTTGGATGAGACTCTCCATATGCATAATATCTTGAACCTTTTTAATCTTTTCCACATTTTACTGATGTAAAAAATCTAACAAACTCTTTCTCCCTTAGTCTCTTTCTCCTTGTGTGTGTAATCTGCATGCTGACCATCTTTCCTAACCCAAATTATGTAAACAATTGATATATGCAATTTTAGGGTCACCGGTTAAATTCTAAAAGAAAGAATACGGATTTGTCTAAAAAAAACAATAATCAGCAATACAGTCATAAAGTACAAAAATCCATACAAACAAAAAAATACACACTTACAATCTTACAACTGAGCTGATCAGATCCGTAAACCGGGGTCATTGTGCTAAAACCCTTTGTTTTGTTCATCACAGGCAAAGAGTGAAGCTGACACAGTAAATAGTTTGGGGGGAATCCCATGCCTTAAATGGTTAGATGTAAAAAGCCATTGTGATCTGTCTGGCAAAAGTGAAATAAAGAACGTCAAGTGATTGTAGTCTTACTGTAAAAACGACACACATATGATTTAAATCTGAGTCACCTAAAGCGTCCGTCTGGATCTAGCCAACCTGATACGATGTTATTCCAATCAATGCTAACATCGCTCGTTAATGATCGATAATTATATCGATTATTGTTCGAGGCTTTAACTGAAAGTCTTAAAATGAAGTTGCTCGTGAGCACTTGATGCGCTCACACTCACGTACACTCATGCCAAGAGTTAACTCTTAATTTTAGGTACTGATCGGCTATAACGCTTTTAACCGTCCTTGATACAGTTGATCAGGTCTTACGTTTTAACCAATACTTTTGATCAGTATGCTTATGCGTCGGTCATGCGTGCATTCATGTCAAATGTTTTATGAGGTCGCGGTGGCTCCAGGCAAATCTCACAGAGAAACTCCTAAAAGCTGTGCACACACATAAACAAATGATTTGAACGCAGTGATATAATTGTTATTCTGTTTGTCTTTGATTTAACACGTCTTATTTATAAACATTGTGTTTTAATTCAATTAAAACACAGGCAATACAACTCAGTTTTACCATTACAAATTTAGTAGTTTACGAAATAAAGCAGATTCTGCACTCACATTTAATGCAAAACGATGCCCATACAAAAATCCAAATGTACAGAATTCCAAGGTGTTTTTGACTCTGCATCGTTCCTATGATGGGTCCGGGTCCTTAAAGACGCAAACGAAACTTTAGTCTGTCAGCATCCCGGTCGTGTGCTTTGGTAAGAAACACAGCTCTCTCGCTCTCTCGCTCTCTCTCTCTCTCCTTCACCTCGCATTCTCGCATGCTTTGCTTAAAATTTTACAAACACTCGCTGACCACGATGAACATGAACATCCTGCATATATTTATTTATTTGTTTGCTGTGGTCGATCTCAGCCAAGAATCTAATCACTGAACATTATAATACATAAAGAATTTATGGCATTGGGCGCTCATAGGCGCAGAGACGCCATCTGGACGCTGGCTATCAACTGGTGTGGATAATATGCTGCAAGCACAACACTGCTTGTAAAAATAACTCGAAGTAGTCTCTGCATTTTCTGAGGTAATAAAGAACGCATGAGATCGCCAGGCTCTCATTACTCTCGTAATGTAAGTGGTGCTGTAAGATTAAAGATGGTTAAGGTGGTTATATGTGCTGTTTTAAACTCAGTATTGTTCCAGTCATTATTTTTGTTACCAGCGTGCCCTTGAACCATGTTGCTAGGTCAAAATCTATTGTTTGATACAACCAAACCATGACAAAGCAGTAATGGAAAAGGTAATAGACAAAAACAGCCTTAGTTTTACAGTCGAATTAAAAATGTGTTTAAAATTAAATAAAGGCATACACAGATATCAATGTGACAACTTTCCCAACCTGATCAGACTTTTGTGTTATTGAGCAGTTAAACTTTCCTTTAAAATCTGCTTTAATAATTTGAATAATGACTAATTGCGTGTCAGTCTGGTTTTATTTTGTAAATAATTTAACGACCCATAATAGACATATTGGGCTGGAATCTTCAATTGAACTTCTGACCCATGTGATAAACCTAAATGTAAATCTGTTTAGTACAGTTTGCATTCTACAAAACATTTATCTTTTTGGCATTTGAAACTAATGTTTAAACTAATGCTATGGCAGGATTATAATATTTCAATTGTCCTCGGAACACATATGGTTACAGTGCACAAACTGACCTTTGGCCAAATGAATTGCAAATGGATCCATCACATGGGACCCCAGCAGACGTTTGTTCTAAGTCAGGGCTGTGAATGAAAGTACAAGGCATTGAATCTGACAGTCCCCAAAGCCCTGTCCATGGCAGACACCGGTATATGACCTCCCCCCCTCCTCCTTCTCACGGCATTCACAAGCTTTGCACAAATGTCACTCAGTATTAAGCAAGAGCAGTTGGGGAAAAAAGACGAGCCTCACACTCCAACATGTTGTCCTTTGTTGTATGAAAACCAAAGTCCTACAAAATAATAAACACATTTTTCTCTCCACTTTTTGTATGTCAAACAACATTTTTTTATTTTCTGGTATGTAGCCTGTAGCCATTTAGAGCTCACATTAGATAGAATATAATATGGGGGGCAGAACAGAGACTTACAGCAACAAAGTCCTTAGTTTAAGTCTCAGCTGAACAGGGTACTTTTCACTTGTTCAAGTAAAATCAACAAATACAAATACAAATCATACCAACAAGTGATTTATCTTATACTCTGTGGTAAATCAAGTTTTAAATATTATTCTATTATTATTGTGCAATTGCTGATTTAGGTATTTACTTTTAACAGTTAACAGTCACTGTTAACACTTATTAACAGTTGAGGGCAGATGATGGGAAGGAAAGATAAAGCATGAGGCTCAGATGGAGGGAAAAATGACTCATTGCAAAGGTGTGTGGCGGAGTTGGTAGGTACAGGAAATATTTCAAGAACTGATTTATATTAAAATGACCTTTGTGACCCTTCAAAAGACCCTAGTGACCGTGCTATCAAGCTTACCATATCTTTCTTTCTCACCTTTCATTGTACCAGAAAGAATATAAGAGTGTTGTGAAGATTGGAGTTGAAGCTCCTGTGATTGGAGAGCAGAAGGGGAGGGGAAAAGAGAGGAACAGAATTTAACCTTCAATCATATCAAAGGTAAGGAAAAAGAAGAAGTAGAAAAAAAGAGCTAGATTTTAATTTGTCAAAGGCATGTAAAACAATTGTTCACTGGAATAGTCGATAGAATGCTTTTCAGGAACATATTGTGTTTTTGTTACTCAAACCAGGAATTATCATGGGATAGCTTAAGACCTTGCACAAGTTGCAAGGAGACAGTATATATATGTGTGTGCGTTAATACAGACTGACATAATGTCCCCTCTTATTAACTGAGCATGGCCCTTTTAGCAGGTAACTCTGGGTAGGGCCCTTTGCAGCTATCATGTTACCACGCCAACTAACGGTAAGTGACACAGCAGTTTCTATGTGACTGTGAAAACTGTGAAAAAGTTAGTCTTCAAATATCAGTTCAATTGTTTGCATGATGTGTTAAAGTGATCCTTGAATAGAAGAAAGGTAAACAGCTAGCTGCACAAGTGAGGACTGAAGTTTAATGTTCAATTGGATATTTAGAATATTGGTATTAAAGGGCACATAGAATTAGATATAAATTATATTCTGGCAAAAAGAGTGATGCTGGACATTATGTTGCAGGAGTGGGGTAAACAGTTATATACATATCTACTATATCAATCGCATATCAATGGCTTCAGCAACATTATAGTTCAGATTAAATAAGCACTCATGAACAAATTAAAGGAGACAAAATCCTGAAAATGTGTTCATGTAATTAAAATCAAAACTTGAATAGATCAAGGGCGGGAATCAGGCCAGGACATTGGTTTTATCTCCTATCTGAGAGAGCTGGGACACCAAGACAAACTTGTTTTATCTACAGTGTTTTAATCTCAAGATCAGTGAATTGAAGAATCTATCCTTTTACTAGCTACATTTTTCATGCAAATCAACATTCCTCCAAAAGTCATACAGATGATAGGGATGAATGATGTCATTGCCTATCCATTTCAATTTCAATTGGGATATACTGCCATCTGTTGGCAGTGTATGAGTAGTGACCAAAAACCCTCTATCCCGTCACCGTTTCTAATCAGTTCGGTTAAATACGTCCACTATTTATATGAAGAATTATGATTTTAGATTATTTTTATAGCTTGTTTGTTTTGTACAGTCATAAATACGGGACTACCACAGACACAGAACTGTTCTCTCTTTTTTAGTTTTTGAGAGTTGTAATAAAATATGAATGCTGTTCTTGTAAAAGAAATAATAGAATTTGTGAGTGTAGATATCGTAAAGTAGGTTAGGAAAGCTTGTACGGGTGTTAGGAGATTTCTGATTTGAGACTGCTACAAGCAACATGGCTGTCACAACACATAACATCTCCTCTACTGAATTATGTAGGAGATGATGAAGTCAGACTATTTAAAAGTTGAGGTCTGCTGAATTAAGATTGTTTTATTGTGTCATTTTGTTAATTGTTTAATTGTCTTACATATTACTATTATTATTAAGACATGTACAGATTTTCACTATGGGACACATATTTGTTTGTGTAATTAAATTACAGAAACCCAAACTGTTTTGGATACAATGAAAAGCAGAGGCTCTTTGTCCTAAATCGTATGGAATTCCTTTTAAAAGCACTGGGATTAAAACCTGAATTTACCTTGGTCATTTAATACCAATGAGTGCTGATCAATAGTGTCTTTGAAATTTAAAGCAAATTTACAGGCCTGTTTTTCTGTTTGTTGGTTAGCTTTGTGCCACCTAAATCTTACTTAAAAGAGCTGAGACAGACAGGGTCACTTGTGTTCACTGCTGCAAACTTTCACAAGGAGTGTTGTGCGGCATGGCAGAATGTGTCCAAGAGGTCTACAGAGATTCCTTATAAGGGAATAGGATGCCTTCAGCCACCGAAGCAGCCAAATTTAATAGATGATGACTCACTGTGCTCCTGCTTTGGGGGATACTTCTAACAAGGACGTCGATAGGGAGGAAAAACTTTTGATTACACAGATTGACCCTGCCAGGACAGGGAAACAGCCTGGTGCAGCAGGGAAAACCACCCTGCCTGACAGATGTTATTGAGATGGGCATGTCTGGGCATCACATGGCCAGCGGCTTGCTCCTGGTCAAATGCTTAAGGCTAGGTAGGATGTTTTCATCCCCACCTGGGGATGAAAAAGAAAGTCTGGTCAATAGAGGTATGTCTAAATAAGAAAGTCTGGTCAATAGAGGTATTTCTGGCAAGTGTTTTTGAGCCTAATGTTTGTGACAGAACCTGTTTACCATGGCAGGGAAATGTAAGCCCATTTGTGCACCATTTCAGCCAGTGCATCTAAAGTGGTTCTGATCATCTTTAACTGGCAACAATTAATAGTTTGTTACTTGGCAGTAAGTTGCTTGGAAGCTATAGCAATATGTCAGTTTTGTTAATAAATCAGTGTAGACACCCTATTGTAAATACATTTATGAAGATGGGGTGCTGATTACAGCCAGTTTTGAAACCAATGAATCTTTGATGTTAACTTCAAAGTAGTTCTGCAAAGGCCATCAAATTTCACTCGTATATCAGACAGTGCTGTTTCTATTAACACAGCATGCCTCAGATTCACATAGAATGTCTTGCTTAAATTCAACCTTTGTGCATATAGTGATTCAACTAGGACTTGTTTGTTCAGAGGTGGAAATATCAGCGTTTAATCTTTCTTCTGCTCTAATATTAGCATGCCAAGAGTCTACTGGTGGGTACTGACAGTCTCTTTAGATAAAACACAAGAAGATGTGGAAAATCCTAACATGTTTTTGTGTTATGTCAATCCAGCAAGGGAATGAGCAATGTGTTTCTCACTGGATAATAAAAGCCATCAAGTTGTCTTATTCTGTTAAAAGGCCATTTATTGCCAGAAGGCAAGAGAGCTCATTCTATTGAAGCAGAGGTGTCCAAACTCCTAGAATACCACTGTCTGAAAGAATTTAGCTCAGACTTGCCTCAACATGTGTGTCTGAGGTTTCTTGTTCCCTAAGTAAGACCATGAGTAAATGGGTTATATTTGTTTAATTAGTGTAGGTAGTTGTTGTGGATGTTTATCTTTGTTTAAGAGATTTTATAGAATGAATTTCACCAAACCATCTGTTGGAGAATAAGTCTGGGAACTAGGTGTCCTGAATATAGGCTTGTTTCAAATAACTGAGCAAGTGGGTGCTGTATATAATCAAATATATAAGACATCAAGCAGATTAACTGGAATGTATGGTTGTAAGCCCTGTTTTTAGAGGGAGAGCCTTTTCCTGAATGCCTCAGTGTTCGTCCACTTTGAATAGCCATGGTGAATGAAAGACATTAATACAGTTTTCATGTATGACTACATAGATGCATAAGCAATAGTGAGTTCCATTTATCAGTTATTAAAAATATTATGTCAAATGTATTGGATTTACAGGTATAATGCATGGATTGCCAGGCATAAATAGGTAAAAATTAATTTTGATCAATGAACATGATAGTTTTATAGCAGCGAGAAAAGCTCTGTGATTGCCAGAAGTGTGTGCGAGGACCTCAAGGGATCCCTTACAGAGCGCCTGCTTTGTAAAGAAAGGAATGGCACATAGGCGTGAAATTCAATCTACCGTTTACACATTATCTGTTGCTAAGTCAGTGATTACAGAACACAGATGTGGCTTCAGAATATATCTGAGGAATTCACAGTCTCTGGAAATGGAAATATTTCACGCTCTATGCCTCTCTGAGAGGACAGACTACAGTATATCTCTCCTGGACCAGGTGCTTTGAGATTAGAGCCTGTCTATCAAAAACACAAACAATGCTGTCAACACCCTGAGGCTTTGTAAATTTGTATAATTTGTCTTTGATGCAACACAAAATGTGCAAAATAAGACACCTGTGATACCCAGCAAAACCTAGACATTAAATGCATGCACATTTGAAACATTGTTGGCAACCCAATTCTAAACTAAACTGTTTGATTTTATTTTGGCCTTAATGTGAAACGTGTCTAGTTTACTAGAATTCACTCTATAGTTTACTTTGAGTAAACAAACAAACAAACAGGGCATTTAATTTTTCAAAGAAAGTCTCCAAACGTTCCCCCTAATGCATTTTAATTAGTATAAGGAACACAGATAACACAGATGTCCATTTAGTCCAACAACAAAGTTTCCTCTACAAATTTCTGAACCAATAAGAAACTTTTGTGATGTCACAGAGCAGGACACATGCCCAGAAAGCAACTGACTAAAGGTAGGCCTTAATTCACTTAGAGATTATGATACATGATTGTTAACAATTAAATATGCAATAAACATGAAAGTACAATACACTGACATCTTCATTTACAGTATTGTATTGCATTACTTTCCTTTGGAGTCATAATGCAGTCAGATTTGGTGGGTCTGAATTCATAAGGAGAGGCCTTAGCACTCTCAAATCAAAATCAATGCACTTTAATAAATACAATTATTGAAAAACTGTAAAACCATGATCCACTCTGTGAGATTACACAGATCCAAACTCTGCCTACTGTAAGCTGCTTCAGTCATGTGTGAAATGGGTGGAACATTTCTGAACCTCAGTTTAGCTGAGTTTAGATTTTTTTGTAACAACTTTCGAGAATTGAGAAGGATTTAGGGGGCAGATATAGAAGTTGAATCTGGAGAGGATTATGAATGTGGCTGGGTCAGAAGAGGGCTTTTTGATGGATTATAGTAATTTTTTGTTATTGTTGTTATATTTCAAAATGGCTCTAAGAATGTTGTAGTGGGTAAGAAATCTTTTTAAGATGTGCTGAGGTACATCTGCAGAGCTGGAGTGAAGATGAGGATGGTCCCAAGCACAGAAACAGTGAGAAAGGCCCATAAGAAGATCCGGTCCAACACCTGAGCCACAAATTTCCAGTCCTGAACTACCTGAGAGACAAGCAGAACCAAAAATAAAGGTAAAACACATGAGGCCAGCATATGATATTGTCAATAAGTAGTTTTTACCTTGTGCCTTCAGCATGTGCACCAGATTATTTGAGTTCTACAGTAAGTATGCAATAAATTAATTTTAAAAATGAATGCCTTAACACCTCTCTGATAAAATGTTCCTTCCTGATGTGTCTGGAAATGTAGTGCACTGAATGAGTCGCTTTCTCCAACAGGGCAATCCAGGCCTGGTTCTCATCTTCCTTCAACCCCCCTCTTCCTCCTCCAGGAGTTTTTTGTTGCCCTTTTTTAATTCCTCGTTTCAACTCCGGGCTCCGTAGCTCAATGTCCGGGTACTGATAGCGGTCCGTATGTCCCCTCATGCAAAGCAGTCTGGGTAATCTCTGCAGAAAAAGGGTCTTAACCCACGGTGCCATTGGGTGGTAAGTGGCAGAAGATCTGTGATGGACGTTGATGACAAAGACAGTTACGATGATGGAGAACGTGACAAAGATCATGATGAAAAGGAGATACTCTCCTATCAGAGGGATGACTTTTGAAGAAGATGGAATGATCTCTTCAATAACAAGAAGAAACACAGTGAGGGACACAAGAACAGAGGTGGAAAGGGAAAGCTTTTCTCCTTCATCAGAGGGGAGGTAGAAGACAAGCACAGTGAGAAACGACAGACCAAGGCATGGGATAATGAGAAAGAGCGTGTAGAAGAGAGGAAGACGTTTCAGTATGAATGAATATGTGACGTAAGGATATGAATAAATGCCATCACGGCGACTGCCCCTCTGGCCGGTGGCATTGAGTATTTCCCATTCACCATTGTCAAAGAAGTCTTTACGATCTACGTATGCATCTACCAGAGTCAGGTCCACCATAGTACCATCGTATGTCCACGACCCAAACTTCATCGAACAGTTCTGTCTGTCGAAGGGGAAAAACGTGACATCCATAGTACAGGAGGATTTATAGCTGGCAGGAGGAGTCCACATAATGGTACCATTAAATCTCACAATGGCTTTGGTCATTAGAGAGCCTTCAAAACGACCATCAGCACTGATAATAGAAAGAGACAGAAAAAGCAATAGAGAGAGAGAGAGATTGTATTAGCAACTAGATTCTTATACTGTATTTACTTTTCATCTAAAAGTCTGAACCTACAATGTCTGGATGTTGTGGGTGGTTGCTGGGGCATTGTTTTGTGGTTGCTATGGTATTCTGGGTGGGTTGCTAAGATTCTTATCATTTTAAAAGACAGCACAGATATAGCCCACAATTCTGTGCATGCAGAAATTGGTGGAAAGAAAAAAAATGCTTCAGTGCCTGACTGCCTCAGTAATTCTGGGCAGGATGTCAGGTGCAGCTGGTTTTTAAAAAGGGATTTACTTCTCATAGAGGACAATGTCTGGTAACCAGATGGTTTCTGAAGGAACTCTGATAGCTGTGATTCCACCATAATCCTCTGGGTTCCACCTTAGCTTGTAGTCTGTCCACTCCTACAGGAAAGACATCAATAAACCACCAATCAGGAGACAGAAACAAAGGTATGTTTAGACACATTAAAGTGTAATGTTTTTTGGTTACCTGCCACAACCAGACATTAGTGGTCATTAGTTGATTCTTTTCATCCTGCAAAGAAAAGAAAAAAGAAGCCAATGCAATATTTCTCTGGAAGCAAGTCTGACCTACTTGTATCATACATATTGTTAATGTCATAGTGGTATTTAACTATGCAGCATAAACCTTTTTAATAAAATTCATTTATATAGGAACTGATATACTGAGAAACATCTGTTAAATCAAAATAGTGTGAAAATCAATTGTTACCACAGTGGTCAGTGTTTCACCAGCCAGAAAATTTACACTATCCTACTGTGACAAAAAAGGTGAGTAATGAATAACATTAGGGCAACATCAGATATGACCAGAAGGTGGCTCTACAAGACAATTTAGGCTCTACAAGAAAAAGAGTGCTTATCTTCTACCTTGTTGTCATGATCTATGAAACAACAGAGTCTTTTTATATTTGCAAAGATGTGTGTAACACAATGCAGGACTATGGGATATCAAAGACAATATAAGGATAAATGCTGGCTTGAAAATTAGGACAGAAGGAGACATTTTGGTGGACAGGGATGTTATAATATTAGATTTGTATGTGCCTTGTTGCCTACCTTCCTATCTCCATATACTGCATGAGAAAGTATCAGTTCACTCAAAAATAAAAAAATTCTCAGCAGCATTTCTCTATGAAACATTTTGAACAATTTCTAGGTATTGCAATTTGTGACATAAATGGAATTCGTATGACAATTATACATATTTATACATTCAGAGGTCATTTAATGTATTTTACAAAATGGCACACAGTGTTTTACAATAAACAGATTTCTAACCATATGAACTTCAAATGTTCATACAGTAAAACATAATTATAGGCATTCTGTAGTGCATTACTATATTATTTTTAAAATTGCTGCAGGTCTAACTCAGACTATAATTTGATTTGACCTGGTGGACCTGTGCTTGCTTTTGTGCTTTGGTCTTTACAAGAAGAATAGACTAAACGTATTCCTAAAAATTATTTTTTATGTAAATATATGTGATTGCGCTTGTGTGTGTACCTACATATATACATATTTGTCACCAAATTTGAACAGAGGTCCTTCTAGAAAGCTATGTAAACTGTGTGAGTGTGGTACATAGAACATGGACAAAAACATCTATTCCAACTCAATATATAATATAGTCATGACTGTTTATTATAGACAAGGTGTTTAGGTCTTTACAAGTGCCTAGATTTAGTTATTGGATTATTTTGCTGCTTTTAATAAAACTTTAAAAGTACAAATCTGAAAAAAGCAATAAAAAAAAATGCTTTAAAGCATATATGTGGCATTAATATGATTAAAGATGAAATTAGTGATCCAACGTGATAGTTCTTTCTTTAAATGTGAGCAGTTCAAAACTCCATCAACAAAACAGTAATAATTATTTTATTTAGACAAATATTGTACAATTCTCACTGATCCTCAGCAGATTACATCAGTGTTTCAGTGCAGTGACATTTGGTTATATTTTATTTTGTGATTTCACTGCACCATCAGCTTCATGGATGAGCAATAATCCTGTGAAGCAAAAATAACCCCCACCCATCCCAAAAATAAAAATTTTAAATAATATTCTCATACAGAGTCTTTAACGATGCCGTTTGATCATGTTAGAGCTTAATAGTTAACTTTCATTAGACAGGAAAGAGACCAGGATAGTCCAGGATATTCTTCAAAAGTTCCCCTGATTTTTAATGCAGGAGATCAGTCATACAGGGTTAGAATGACATTAGGGTGAATAAATGACAAAAAAAAGGGGTTGGAAAGAATGAACCCCTTTCTTTAAATCGTGACTGTGGTCATGAACCTGTATTTGTTAAAAAATACATTGCTCTCTCTATTTCTGGTAGTTTGCTAATTGTGCAGTGAAGCCGTAAAGTCCCTGCAATGCTGTAAATACTTTGCCCACACTTATGCATTTATTGAATCCTTTCAAATCTGCCAGTTTAGTCACTTCACAAGCTAACACCTTTATTGTGTATATATTTAACAGTGTAGTCCATTTTTTATTTTTTAGGATAAAGTTTAAAGACTCTTTTTCCCACAAATAAAGAACATATACCACATTAACTAGAACAAAGAGGTCCATCCTGTTAATACCACAAATTGTTTTAACAGCTATTGGCTATTAAAAACAAAAAGCTCTTTGATATGTCCCATTCCAACTTTCTGTATGTGTCAATACAAAAAATGTTGCTTATTAAGCCAGTTCATGGTGAATTTTAAAAATATGTCCATGAATCAAATTGTTTAAACCAAGATCACGTTTAAATCGCTAGTGTTGCAGTATGGTATGCTAAGAGTGCATCTAGTAGTCTGCTAAATAGTACACTCACACCCATACTCAGTCTTCTTGACTGCTCAGCATCAGCAAAATCAACACAAATGGATCACAAAACTTAGATACATAGAATAGAGGAATAGAGACACGGAAGGAGAGAGAGAGAGAGAGAGAGTGAGACAGAGAGAATAAATTAGAGAGAAAGAGAGAGTATAGGAAGGGCAAAGGTAATACAGCGGGCTATGCCCGATGCACTGGGCAAATAAAGCCAATAAACTATGATCTCATTGTCATTCTAATAACCTTCCAAAACCAATCAGCTCTGTATTATATGGAAACAGAGCACAGGCTAGTCCATTAAGATTATGTGCTTTCTAGGTAGATTGTATTTTGTAAATTACAAATGTTACATTGCACATGTTTATGAATGTATTACCACATCAACCAGCTGTGATATCTTCAGACCGAAGCGGACGGTAATCGTGTCATTCGCGTGGAGGACAGGCCTCACCCACTTCTGATACCCTCGAAAAAGATTCCTTAGCAAAGTGTCCTCCATCTCAGCCAATGACACAAACTCCTCAGGAGCTGGAGAGAGAGAGTGAATGCAGAAGAGTAGAATTTCAGCAGAAAGTAATATTAAAAATGATCTCACACGAAAAATTGTACATGAGGTATAGAATTAAAAGTATCAGATATAGAATATTCTAAACCAACCATGCTGATGAAACCAAACGACAGTGACATGTTGTACATGTATACACATATCTGGCTGGTTAAGTAGGATGAATGTCAATTTGATTGGCCATCTTGAGAAAACACAAATTAAATTCAGACACACTCTCCCAGGAGTGTGAGATGAACACAGTCATGGGGTGACAGCTGTCCCAGGCTCCTCAGTGTTCCTTCTACTGACTCAGACATCGGCATGACATGATGACCTCAGACAAGAGCACTACAGAGAGCGTCAGGAGAATGAGACACGCACAGAATCACACACACTCGCTTCATTAATGCTTGGACACACACTGAGTGCTCCTTTATGAAAAAGTAATATAATTATTATGCTAATTCATTTAGCTTAACTAATGAATAAGACATACATATAAGAATGTATACTGTTATTCAGTTCCAATTTTTTTCTATAGTCCTTTACATATTAAAAATCACAATACATAATTTTAAAGCAACTTCAAAACACAGTAACTGATAAAATGCTGATTATTACAATTTATAAAAAGTTAATATACAATGTGGTCAAATCAAAATAAAACCTAAAATAACCTAATAAACCTAATAAAATAGATCAGGCATTGTAATATACACTGAGAAGTAAAATCTATATAGAAAATTATACATCCTAAAACATAACATCCGAAAAATGTGCTGCTGATGGGGGGCAGTTGTGGTACTGGTTAAGTCAGACTGGTAATCATTAGTTTGCTGGTTCATTTCCAGCACCAGCAGGTAGTAACTGAAGTGCCCTCGAGCAAGGCACCTAACCGCCGATTCCCAGGTGCTGCAGGGATTGCTTGCAGTGTGTGTTCACTCCTCACAAAGGATGGGTTAAATGCAGAGGTCACATTTTGGTTATGGGTAACCGTAACTGACAATTACATGTCACTTTCATTTAATATTGTTTTAATCATCTCCCAACAATTAAAAACAATATATGCTACATGCTAACTCTGTGCATGCACTTATTAAGAGACGTTTTTTAATAGAGGTAATTTAATTCTGCTGCCAACACTTCATCAACTGCAGGACAAGCTGAAGAAGCTCAACCTGTGAACCTGTAAAGTATGTCAACCCAATTAGGGCCCTTCATGGAGGAATCTTCAAATGTTTTGGAGAGGTCATGCAAGGAACCAGAGCTTGTGGCTGCAGCTATACTGCATGCAAAATTCAGAACTGTCTTTAAAACAGACCAGAGCATCTTGACAACAGGTAATGTATCTGCCAATTCATGTGTCAGATCAAATATTATTTGACCTTGAGACAAAACCTTCTCTCTATTTTTGCTTTATTAGTGGTGAGCTACAGTTTATTAAGTTTAATAAACTGGTAGTGTGTCTAAAATATGGGAAATGTATTGTAAAATTTAGGATTATGCAGGTAAAGTGACTACATAAAAGATCAACTTAAGATCAGTGTGGAAAATGATGCCCTCTGTTACAGCAGCCCTTGAGATGAAGAGGACTTCTTCGCATCCATGAACACAGGGCACTGGAGAGGTACCCTTCATGTTCATCATTTGGAGGTATAGATCTGTTACACTCCTTTCCAAGTCAAGAATTTGTCTCTAAAATTAAACCCAGCCATCCCAGCATCTGCAGACTGTGAAAGACTGTCACGTTGGACTCTGTGCCCATCACAGAACTTAGATAGGCTTTTGTACTTCATCCTATGTTTTATAAAAGCAGAACAAAATTTCCATGAAGATGTGTGTGAAAGCACTCCATGTAGTTAGAAATACAGGGTTTTCAATGACAGGTTTTTCAATTTTTATAACTAGTAACTAGCTACGTTTTCTCATTGAATACTTTTTTACTCTTACTCAAGTAACTATTAAGATTGTTACTTGTATTCTTACTCTTACTAAATATTTCCATAAGTACTTGTAAGTGTACATTTTTCAGTAATTAAAAATGAAGTGTTGTATGTTTGTGGACAGTGTTTGTTGTTAATGGGTTTTGAAAGCCAACCTTTACTATTGCTAACATAGCATTCAGTGTTTTGTCAGCCTATGACATTTTTACAGCATTTTACGCCCACTGTTGCTAAAAGACTATCTTTCCCCACCCCTACCTGTCATATCCAGGCAAGACTTCTCTGCCTGGCCTTGGTTGTTTATTTTTCTATTTTGTTGTGTTAAATTTATGTCCAGTAAGTACTCAGACTTCATAAAACTATAACAGATTTATTTTGTGTGCACACTTGATGATTAATTCTCATTTTGATACTGTTTCTGAACCAGTTCTTTCTGTTTAGCATGACTTTGGTCTCAACAACATTTATTTTAAATTTTATTACAAATGAAGACCAGGTCATCTCCCCTAGGTTTAAAATCCAACCAATTATTGTGAGAGACAGATGTGTAAATTAAAAAGAAAGGGAAGGAGAGGGCACAAAACAGAGTGTACTTGTATATGCATTTGTCTGTGCATGTGTGAAAAGTGGCATCTGTTATTTTAGCCAGCTAATTCTAGGTATTTTAAAATAGGATTGACAGTGAGATAATATTTTGTGGATTTCTGCTAAGAAAGGGATTGTTTCATAGGGTTAGTTAGGTTCAATTAGTCCCTTCTAAGTAGTGAAATTACTGTTAATTGCATCATGATGTTCAAAGCTACTTTAATTTACTTAAGTATGCTGTAATTCTTAGAACACCCTCACACAGGTCTACACACACACATACTCAGAACCTCGCTCTTACAATGAACAGCCTTCTCAATCAATGGACCTTTGTAAATGTATATAAATTAGTTGCAACAGTGAAGCATTTCTATGATGGCTATGATTTCAAATAAGAAGACTGTGAAAGCCATAGAGCTGTTTGCATATAAAGGTAGACAAAGTTCACAGAGCTGCAATGACCTTATTAGTCATTGGCTACAAATAGGAACAGACAGCCCCTTGCATGTATTCCCCTACAGCAAAGCCATCTGGCCAAAGCAGTCTTTTAAGGGAAAAAGTATATTAGTTAGGGATTCATTTTAGTACTAAACATAGAACTTGAGAGATACAGAAGAAAATTTCAAAGAAATGCGTTTGTGTAAAACCTCTAATTCTGCTGATCTACACAGATATGAAGACAGCATTTAAATGAAATTAGTCTGTTTCTTGTGCAAAAAAGAAAGAAAATGAGAGACTGTCGTCTCAACACCCTAAGTATTTTACTCTAAAGTACTGACAGAGTAGATAAATTAACAACCATCCAGTAACTCAATTTCAGATTAGGTTTTACATTGATGAGATCCTCTACCTAAGATTGATCCTTTATCTTATTACTTTCATAATCTGCCAAACCCAGACATACCATATATAACGGAAACAGTAGTGTAAAATAGTCAATAGTTCAATGTCTGAAATAGGTAAATGAATAAGTCACGCAACATACGAAGGACCCAGATGAGGGCGCTATAAGCCAACCATTAAGCATTAATTAACCTCTACAAACGTCATCGTATCATTTCTCTTCTGGGTAAAACGACATAAGATGCCTGAATGCAGTGCTTATCATCTATGAAAATATAAAACACACGTTTTATGACACACTTTAATACATCTAGCAGTATTTGGGCATCACTTACTGCGTTGTTGATTATTAAAACAAATAAAGCAATCACATAGACAACACAGAGACATGCATGGAGAACTCTTTAGGGTCGCATCAGTTTGGGTAGCAAGCGCGGTACTCACCCTCTATCGTTGCATAGGCTACTGCCATTATGAGCAAAAGACCGAAGATTTGTAACTTCATGCTGTTTTTCCAGACTCCACTTCGTGTAATTAAATTATTTCATGCTGTTTAAACAGTGTGTCCCAGTCATTGACAAAAACGGGGGTATAAATATAGTGTCCTGTATTAATAGGCTACGTCGGGACACCGGCCGGTTTGCATAAAAAACGAACTCTACAGCAACCTGATGTGCAGCATAGCTATAAATAAATAATCAACCAAATAAATGTTTGTCCTGGTCCATCCGAGGCGAACACAAACACAAGATGTTGTGGCTCCCCTCCGATGACTCTCTCCCGGCGTTTACGTGCTGTCGAGAAAGATGCCATTCATTTGCCAAGCAATTGCAGCTGAGAGCGGTGAAAAGACCGGTCAAGAACGCAGGGGGAGGGGATAAACAATGCACTAACCACTTGTTTTTATTTATGAAAATATATAACATTATGTGTTCGTAACTGTGTATGTTACACATCGAAAGAAATGCTGAATCTGTTCAAACTCTGCACATTAGTAATCTTATTTCTATAATGGTATGGACTGTTTTTAATGCTTAATGTCAGAAAATTATGAAATATATAGAATACGCCGCCTTATTATAGAGTACAGAATAAATACGTTACCGTTTCCACTTATTCTTTCTATTGTATTTATATTGTATTTAAACTTCCACAATATTATAAGCCAGCTGCAACATTTTTGGCGCGTTAACACTTGGTTTGGCGGAATCTTCAATGTATTAAAAGTCAACCAACAACGTGAATCACAAATGACAGTTCTTCGGAAATGCCTATTGTAACTTCGAAAACAAAATAACCATACATACACATTTTGAACCGCTTAAAACATCACGCTGGTGACATCTGCTGGAACATTTTTGTTTTACGGAGTATTATGGCTGCCACCTTACAATACTTTTTAAAAATGCACTCCAATTATTAGCTGTAAACCGTATTGAGGTATTTAAACAGGTAGCCAGGTATTTACATAACCAACAAATCTTATCTTTAAAATGTATGATTGTTTAGACTTCTGTTGCAAGAACATTTAGAGACTGAAACATGAACGTTTATTGAGGTTTTTTTGAACAGTCAATTATTTTACATTTAATTTTTTACATGACATTATATTGGCCATGACTTATTGCAGCCATTAATCAAATGTGAATTTCTCCATAAAGAAGATTTTGCAGCTATAGGGTTACATAACATGCTACACACTCCAATGTGTCAACCTTAAGATTTTTACTGTCCTCTCACTCAACCCCATTATAAATGTCTTGGCAGCAGAACTATAAATGGCCAAACCCCCAGCCCCATCTCAAAGACAGTGGCAGCCATATGAGCATCACAATGGGCATCTTTTCCCAGCAGATGTAACAGTGGTCATTATAAGGTCCACACTATTATAAGGTCCACACCAACTTCTTCGCCAACAAGGACCCCAGCGAAATCCTATATACTCTTACTCTTTACTCCATAGTCTTTGTTTTTCTTCATACTGCTCACTTGCTTTAAATTTCCATTGTCTGCAATTCTACAATAGCAGCCAAGATTTCGGTCTTCCCTTCAGACATTGATTTTAGATGCTTATCCATCTCATGCTGAGTCTTGGCACAGGCTAATCCACTTCCACTTGCTAATAACTTTGGGCACTCAGTGTTTCCATTTCTGTTGGAGGTTATTGTCCAGAGGGTAAAAAAAACCTTCACTGATAACATTGGTCTATCTTCATTTAAACATTTAAGTAAAATATTGGACCCTCCTACAACCACAATTAGCTCCTGTCAGGCTTTATCTGTAGATGACTCTTCCTGTTGGTTAGCTGTCCTTTTCCAGTTCTTTTCACATTAGTCCTTTACCCATGTTCCCCATTGGCTGTCTATAGAAGCTATCAGTCAAATTCAACCCCTCAAATTCTCCAAAGTCTCCAAACTGACCATGTCTCTTATAAAACTTGATTTTGTACTTGTGTGTGTGTGTGGTTTGATGCTTCATGGTGCTAAGTTTACAATTTAGATTTGAGGATTTTATTTTGTTATTATTATAGTCTGCTTGTTAGCTGAATAATGAACAATGGTTTATCCATAAACAATGGTTTATAAAATCATAAAAGCATGCTAATAATAATGCCAGAGATATTGAACTAAAAAAATGTGTAAAAATTTTACACAACATGCAACATGCAAAAGTAACTTCTGCACAGGTACTGTAATGCATAGGGTTCCCAAAAAAATAATGAAAATAAAATTTAAAAACACGTGATAAAAGCTGCAGGTTGGTTAACTCACCCATAACTAATTAAGACATTCTACTGACCTGGCTAATACAGACCAGTAGGGTTGTGCTATACACGTATATCTTTACACATCATACATGCATGTGTGTGTGTGTGTGTGTGCATATGTGCAAGAGTGAGCAGGTCTGCATGTTTTCCTGCTGGGCCACAAGGGATCCCCATGCTGACCGGCACTGGCAAACCAAAACACACACAGACATGTCAGCATCAAGCTCACTAAAAATTAGAGTTTGTGATTTTGATGTGTGAAATGCGTGTCTAATTAAGCATGAAAAACTCATCAAACAGCATGAGAATTCAGCACCTGATCTCTTCAACGCACTCTGCCAAGCTCATCTTCTTGCGCACAGACAGAATAATACAAGCAGTGGTTTAGATACTGCAAGCCATCAGCTTATTTCATTGTTTTACCACAACAGGTATAATTTGTTATGTCACTCACTGTCACAACTCACTGAAGTGAAATGAAAGAAAGGAAAAATGAGTGTAAGAGAGCTGTGTCTGATCTAGTTAGAGCTACCACTAGTATTTATGGGGCCAGGAACAAACTTATTAGGGGCCTCTGGCTCTCTACATCCAGTGTAAGGTGTGATTGGTGGGCTCCCTTTGTCACAGAGCCCAGGACAGTTCAGGGCCTTGTGCACAACTTTAATCAGTTAAAAATATTTATGTGTTGTAAACAGGACCTCAAACTGACAACTGACTAGCATTTTGCCTCAGACAGCAGTTTGGCATCTCCTTCATTTGATGCTGACGTTTAGCTAAAAGAACTGCAGCATATGTGAAATGAATTAACATCTATAAGAAGAAAGGTGTAAGCTACTGGCTATTCGACATCTTTATTTCACATTTCGTAGCAATATCAGTTCATCACAAAGCTGTAATTGCAGGTGTAGGTGTACAATATTGAGCAAAATATTGAGTTAACAGTAGGACACCAGCTTATTTATCACTTAGGCTTGCTCAGGCCTAAACGCAGGAAAGAATTAGCATTTTAATTAGAACTCCCTCTGGAAATGTTAATGGGTTTTTAGGATTGTGCTTTTTGGTTAATTAAGAGAAATAAAGTTTGTGGGTCACACTCCTTTCCTATATTTTGTTGTACAATATAACACACAGACATACTTATCACAATAACACAAATGTTAAATATAATACAAATTTCAAATTCACTATGTGCTTATAAATCAATAACTGTCGGATTAATCAAACACATCACATTACATCCTTGTGATAGTTTATGCCCTTATTATGAACTTATTAACAACTTACATTTTAAAGCACAAAAAACAATTGTGCTTTGTCACACTTTCACTGTCACTGTCATTTTCAGTTGCAATTTATTTTAACATGCCAATTTGGTTTTAAATTACCAAATTGCATTTACACCAAGGTGTAAATTGTAAGTAATGCTAACTACAGACTTAGTTTACACATTTCATAATTTAAAAGCATTATTTAGATAAAAAAATGAATGAATCTTTTTACAATCCCTTAAGAAAAAATATTTACATAAGGAATTACTGAAATTCATGACCTAAGGGAAGCCAAAATATCTGGGTTGTCCGACAACAATACCTCATGATTGAAGGCCCAATTATCACATAATTACAAGTTTCTTGACTGTGTTTTATGCCTAATGATGCTTTCCAAAATAATTTAGTTAGTGCACAACTCAGCTAGTTGTCAGGGAGGCACTTTCTTTATATCTGCACAGCCAATTAAACATATAATTATCAAAGCTGGGTTGCTTCTCACAAACTTAGCCTGGAGGGCAGCAGACAGTCGAATGACAGTCCAACCTTGTTTGAAAAGATTAGAAGTGAGTGAAGAGTCCGATGGCGAGTACAGCAAGCAAAACATATGTTCCAATTCATATGTACATTATAAAGAGAAAATGAGTGTTTATGTATACCTACGTTTTGATGAAAACTCTGGTTAATGATGGAAGCCAGTTGATATTAAATCAGAAGTCATGAGAACTGATGCGAGAATGCCTGTCACAATGCATTAGATTTCCCAGAGTAAGCGTGTACACATGCATATGCTGGAAAGGCATGATGCAGCGAGTGGGCGTGGAGAAAGTGACACACGTGTTTGTGTTATACATGAGTGTGCATGAGAATGTGTGAGTGTTTTATAAATGCAAATGCATGAGTGTGTAATACAAAGTCAACAGTAAACAAGATGCTAACTTGTGAGGAATATTTTCCTTGCCCCGAAGAAGAGACCTGGGGATTTCAGCAAAACGAAAATGTTTTTGTTTATGTGCAGCAGGTGTTTGTCTACTTAGCCAACTGTGTGTTTGTGTGTATGTGTTTATAGAAAGGACCAGGTGGGAAGGAGGAATATTTTGTGTATGTGTGTGTGTGTGTGCGCTTTGGTGAATAAAGGCATGTGTATTTTGGCAAAGGATGCATTAACTGGTTGGTATCATGCTAGTATTTCTAGATGACTCTGCTAAATGTAGCAGTATCTCAAAATTCTCTTGGTTCTGCTCCTAAGGTGATGTGTCACTGTCTTTGATGGGAACCGTAGTCATGTCTTTAACACCTCATACCAAATGTAGATGATTCATAAACATCAATTTAAAACGAAAGGTCAACTCTTTCAACAAAATTCAGCTTTGATAGGGGCTTATGTAAGTATTTTATATAAACCTTTATATAAGCGTTAGTAACTGATTTTTACTCTTCTCTCTAAGGGTGAAAAAAGTAAGAGTCAAACCAAGCACACTACGTAGCACCTAGTACTAGCACCCTTAAAGTATCAAAAGCTAGTGTCGTGTGTATCTGTGTATGTGATTGTGTAGTACTAAAAGAAGCTCACTGTATATGCATAATGAGATTTCTGTAAAGAAGAAAAGCTGATTGAAAATTACCAATTACATTTCATTATCCATGTAATTAAAAGGCTTTCAGCAATGGCAAAAATCAATTTAGCTTTTGGAATCAAGAGTTTACATTTATTTTTAGAACATTCAGGCAAATAAATGTCTTTTAGATGTCAAAAAGAATTACGCAAAAGCCTATTGTCTTAAATAAAAATGTAGGACATAGTTTAATAGTTCACATTTGCTAAAGATGTTATTCTTTACTCAAATAAAAGAGAGGAAGTAAGGTTGGACTGTATAATACTTTCATGTTTATTAAGACTATTATTCACCATTATTTTAGCAGTGAAAAACATAATTTCTTAATTTAACAGTTGACATTTACATTTAATTGTTATACTTATAAGTCTGTAGCTTGAATATTATAATAGTTACAGATATATATTATTGTCAGTATTGACACAACATTTTATATGTAACATATGAAAAGACTAATCAAACCTAATAAAATTGACTAATGAGTAATAAATCTACAGGAAAATATATCTGGAAATAAATAAGATTAATATTTACAGTGCCTCTTACTTATGCAATATGCAATAATTTATTGAAATCTTTATTTCAGTACTTCACAAAAAAGTAGTTTTTTTCAGAGTACTTTTTTTCAGTACTCTGAACAACAACTGAAAGCATAAAAGCTGTTGTTCTAGTCATAAATTGTAATATGACTATGTATGTCATAAATATGTAATATGTAGTATACCATATTTATTATTAAAACCTTTATATACACTCAGAAAGACTGAATTTGTACTGTAAGTTGCATTTAGCATGGGGTGATAAGGAACAACATAAACTGTTCAAATAAGGAAAAACTAAAAAAACAGGAAGCACAGACCACATACAATCACAGGCTGTAGAGAGTCGTGTAGTCAGTACTGTGTGATGGAGATGATTTTCTGCTCCAGTTGCTGGAAAGGCACAGGGCACTATAGTGCGATGCATTAAAAAGACATGCTCTGCACTGCCCCACCATGACCAGAGTTCTGTACAGTATATCCACTTACCTGAGCACACAGTGAGGTGTTCACACTCACTTTAGTCAAAGAATATGTAAGTATTAACTTCATGAAAGAGTTTAAAACAACAGTTGTAGCCTCACAGTGCATCTATAATGTGAGGATATCTATGAGGATATCTACTAAGACCAAAAGTGTCTTGAACACTTGAATTATGTAAGTATTAGATAAAGGACAAATAATTGCATTTACACTTGTTATTGATAATGTTTAAGTTAAGTTTAGAAAGTTAAGTTTAGAATTTTTACATTAAAGTCTAAAGCTATTAACAATTGAGTATCTTTAGAGGATTTCTAAATTTATTTTACTAAATTACATATCCTACATTAAAGTCTCTTGTAGTTTATATACAGTACTGAAACCAAGTTTACTTATAGTTAATTTAATATGCAAATAAGGACATATAAATTAGTGCCACAATGCTTGTGTAAGTATACACTATAGACTCCACTATAGTATATACTATTCACTCTAAAAAACTACAAAAGATTTCTCAAAGACATAAGGTGTAAAGTACAACCAACATATAAATTGGGAAAAGGGGGAAAATAATCCTAAAAGTGTTTGGAAGTCCCAGTGAGCCCTGCTGATGCAATTGTCAGAAATGGTACATGAAACCAAACAAACCCTGTCTAATAAGGTTATTCTCAAAACTATCAACTCGTTTCGTAAGAAACAAGATGCTACTGACGTCTGTTCAGTAGCAGATATCAGAATAAAGTTGTGCGAGTAAATGATCTGAAATGTTCTATATAACATGTTGATATGTTACAAATGCTAATTTTGTGCCCTAAACTTACATGACTTTCTTATGCAAAACACAAAGATACTTTGAAGAATTCTTCAACGGGTTATATTTTTTGTGTTTCACAGAAAAAAAATATAATGGGTTTGGAAAATCATGAGGTTGATTTTCTAAAAATATTTCTTTAAAATGTAACTATTTCAATTTATAAAATCAGACAATTGTTTCTTGAGAATCGTAATACTTTTGCTAGGTGCAATAACTTGTATTTCTGTATATGTACACACTTATTTGAGCTGGGGGCAATGTGAGAGGTGTAGGGTGAGGAAGTCAGAGTGTTTGAGACAGTTTCATTACATGTAGGCAGGGGAAATCTGCATAAGGTCTCAAAAGAGTTGTGTGTGTGTTTGTATGTTTGAGTGTGTGAGGGGGAAGCAGAGCTGAACTATGGGAACGTCAATAATTCTTTGATTTAACTAGCAATAGCAGTGGGACTTGGTTAAAATAGACATGGAAAGCTGTATCATTTACCAAAGAACAACAGCTTGAAGGAATTGTTCAACCCAGTTTAGTTCAGAAATCTTGCAGATGTGCCTACGAATGAAAAAGTTTGTTTACATTAAATTGCATGAACAGAACTCAATTTGTTCATTTTGTCTATGTATCTGATTTCTGTTACATTATACTATTTATATTTACTTTGCACCCACAAACCCACATATATTCTGTCACACAACAGCATTAGCAGTGGACACAACTAACCCAGCCATGTTTATGTTTGACTGTTTGAGAGCACTAGTGAGACAGAGATAAATATGCTTAACCTAAATATTTTTGCTTGGATAAGGAGTTTTTGTTTTATTCACCCTGTAAGCCATTTGTTAAATAACAGTATTTTAAAATAACAGTAATAACATATTTAATGGAGCATACTTAACATTCACTGTCTAAATACACACAGGCACATTTTTATATAAATATTTTCCCTTATATATAATTTCCTTCTGTTCTTTTTTCATCCGTACTAATATTTGGTCACAAAGTATAGTAAAAGGCTTATACTGTAAAAAATAAATATATTTTCCTCTCTTCACAGGGCTATCGATGAAGAATGAACAGAGATTTCAGGAGCTCAGCCACTCAGGGGCCCCCAAGAAATATCTGCCTACCCGACATATTTTGCAGAGTGGTCCTACTCATATGTTTAGACAGTCCTGTCTCGTCATATAAATATATGTGACAGTTTTGACTAGCTCTTCTATCTCCTTATCTCAAAGGATATACTCACTGTCTTGTTTTTTCAACCTCCTGCACTTTCATGACTGCAGCATTGACTAATATTGACGTAACAAAATTATAGCTTTTTCAAACAAGCTTTTACAAAGCCAATCGTATGTATGTACAATAATCAGGACAAACAGACAACCCTACAGTAGTGCAGTCATATAATAAACCACTTAAGATTTTCTTTCTACAATCAGATAGTACACATACACACACACACAGAGTAAACAGAAACTTTAGGGTCCTATAATCATAACAGCACCACAGCAAGCCTCTGTAACTGCATAAGTGGCATTTAAAAGGCTGTTAGTTTGTCAGAGGGTTTATAAGGTCACTGTGACTCATCGTTAACATGCCGTTAATGAACAAAACGCTCGATGGCCAGATAAAAGCTGCCTGACTGTGGGGGAACATTAACTCACTTATTGCTGGAGCCAAGCTAAACTGATTTTACAGCAGGGGATCAAACACAAACAGAGAAAACGAGTTATTATCATTTTGCCTTTTCAAATTAGCTTTTATTATTTAATATTTCATTTATACTTCAGTAACAATAAACTAAAATACAGCAATTTCTATGTAGTTTTATAGTTCTTCAGTTTTTTTTTAATTAATTATGATAAAGCAAGTTACAAAACGACAAGAATGTTGAGATTTAATCAAGCAAAACCTTCAAGGTTTTTGTATTTATACAGGAATCACCACAGCAGTTAACAAAACATCAGCTCAGTGTATCTGCCGCGTGTTGAGTTTCATGCTGGCAAAAACACTGTTGATTTTTATGGCAGCAATAAAGTCACTGATGTGACATTTCATTTATACAGAACCACTCAAAGTCAAACTCAAAACATTTCAAAAGACTAAAGCAAGAGTCACAAAAATATTTAACATTCTAAACAGACACACACACACCCACACAACACACACACACACACACACACACATTCATTAGTTTATTCTACAGTGTGATGCTGGAAATGTGTAGGATAACTACTGCAAATAATATTATTAATACTTTTTTAATCACTTTAAAGAGTTTTAAAAAAAAGTTTTACACAATTTTTAATTAAGTATACCCTAACAATGTTATTCACAAACATTATTCATAAACATTAATAAACCTATGTTTATGAACTGATTTCAATGTTATACTCTTTCAAATGTTATACCCTAAACCAGCTTTCTAGTGGGGCACATGACTGTCAAGAGACTATGAATTTAGATGTTTGCAGAATTGTTTAGAGCAGAGGTCTCTAACAAGGTCCACAGACCTGCAGTGTTTAGCTCTGACACTAATTAACCACACCTGAACCAGTTAATCAAAGGTCTCTGGAGCTGCTAGTAACATCCAGCTAAACTCTGTCAGTGGACCTTCAGCAAAATGGACTGTAGTCCTGTGGTTTAGAGTTTTAGGTCATGTGTTGTTGTTTGTTTACACAGTTTTCATAAATATGTGATTAAAATAGTGTTTGCTCAGCTGAGAAGGATAATGCCAAAGTTATGTGTTGGACATAAGCTGACAAAAATGCATACCTTGACTAAAATACAAGTTGCTTCAAATAAAATTGTCTGCTAAATCCATAAGCTTACAATACAGTTTACAAATAGCTAATATATTGTCATGTAGTAAAACCCCTAACACCACAGTTTAAACTCTATAAAAATACTATAGCACCATAACAGAGCAGGTTTCTAGTTTATGAGGATTTTACTGTAAGTAAAATAAAAACTGCTGTGTGGCTCTGACAAGCGTAATCTAACAGTGGCTCGACACACTATGAATTATTGAGTGAAAGCCTCTTCTTTTTACTTCCAGCCGACTTGACTGAGACGTGCGTGTGAATCAGCACAAGAGATTGCAAGTTCAATTACAAACTCACTCTTTTCCACAATGACTGTCAATTGAATTTAGACACACATTTAATACAAATATTATTTTTTAAATAATGTATTTTCACACTATATAACTGAACTACATATTGAATCCTAAAGTTTTACTCAATTGTAATATATGCTTTATTTTTGAGTTATCCTAATTTGAGGTGTTTTTCAGCAAATATTTATTTGTTTACAACCTTATTTCCCTATTTTTGTATTCCAGACATGAGGTTTTTAAATACACAATGTTTTAAATAAAACATAAATATTGTGGTTCCTTTTTAGACAAATAGAGGGAGGAGCTTGCTTTTCACTAGCATTCTGTATAACATCTGTATGTGACTGTGCATTTGTTTTTTGTGTGTGTATCTGTGTGTGCTGGACTGTGAAGTCATCACACTAAACACACAAGAGGCTTCAACAGATGAACCATCCAAAATCACACCTGGGTCTCTATATACTTTATGTGCAGATAGCTAATATTCTTCACTGTGTTATAGTGAAGAATACTTTTGCCAGCAAAATATATACACTGCTTTTAGGAAAAGCACTTACATTGATTTATCTGTAAAATATTCTCTTGTTATAGACTTCCGAGAGATGCATTAGGCATTTAAAAGCTCTCTGTCATTTTCTCATTCTCTGTCAGCCTCTATGTGTGTGTGTGTGTGTGTGTGTAAGCAGCTAACACTGGTTTGTTTATTATTGCTGGAAAAAAAAACAGAAACAACAACATACAAACAAGAGGCACAGGGAGTGCGAGGAGCACCCGGTGAATAGGTGACAATCAAAAGTTTGAATTTTCTGCATTATTTATAATGCATGTGTACTGTTTGAGCATAGCGCTACACAAGTACACACACAAATGCACAAATCTGGGCCAATCAAAACCATTTCATAAGTTTGTTTCGTTGGTTTAAAATAAAGTGCTGTGCCTGAAAGTCCAACTGTGACAAGATAAAAACTAAGCCAGTCAATTTTGCTGTTTGTAAAAAAATAGAAACAGAATGTGATAAATGAAGAATAACTCACTGATGACATAATCGACAGGCTGTCCTTAGGGATACTAAGGACAACTATGTTTCTGACTTATCATGTGCTGCTTTTTGACAAAATCACAAATAGACATGCATACATGAGGTCTCATGCAATAGGATTATGTTGAGTTCTTATTAAGCAAATTGAAGTGCTCCGCTTTTAAGACTCTCGTCTCTCTCAATTGGTTAGAAATAGAAATTATTTTATTATTTCCAGATTTTTATTCCATTTCTTTAATGGAAACAGAGAGATACAGCTGTGTTCTCTGTGGTGTAAACAGATGTAAATCCATTATTTGTTTCTACAAATGAAGAAACAGTTCTGCTATCCTAGCCACTCACAACATTTTAATCTATTAAAAGGTTAGGCACTTGTTTAGATGAAACAATCTGTAATAATTTTAACTTGTATGGACTTTCCCTAATGCCCTTAGAGAGGTTTTGTAATATTTAGGTCACTTCTGGGGACAGTTTTTTCTTTACAGTATGGCTAAGGGAAACACATTTTCCCACACACCTGTATTAAATACCACAGAAATCTGGATATTTACATAATCTAAGTTTAGGTTCTGAAGCTATTGAAGTTGTGGCTGTTAGGTTCCTATTATTAGCCTTGAGTTTAGTATTAATATGAGTTATAAAATAAATATCCTGTTTAACGTGTTTGTTAAGTGTATTAAGTGTATTAGCTGCTGTCCTTGGTCCTGTAAGACTGTCTTTACTCACATGACTCATATTCCAGCGTCACTGTTAATGCAAACTAAGTAAATAGTTCATCAAAACATCACCCTCAGAAACACTAAAACAGTTTAATAAAGGTTAAATGTCAAGGTTAAAACAAGCTCAGAAAGAGCCTTGCAGCCCATCTACGATCAACCAAAGAGCTGTTGGCTGGTTCAGGTATTAAAGCTAAGGTCTTAGACAACAACACAAACTACAGGAACCTCAGGTCTCATTGGCTTGGCCCAGTTAAACTAGCCACTGTGTTTGTGAGAACACTAGACAACACAGGATATACTCTGGAGATGCAGCCTTTGCCATTGGATTACGGGCCGTTCACACTGTGACAAAAGCTTTAGATTCCATATATAGTACATGGAAGGTATATTATGGCCTGTGGAGACCAAACCACAAAACAATAAAAAGCATAAACAGTCACTACAATAACTTGGGTAACAACAATAATACAACAGCACAATGTTGCCCAACTTATCCAGAACAGATACATTTTTAGTGCTCAAAGGTAAGCACAGCAAATTGTAAATTTAGAATTTAAGCACTGCAAAACAGGCGAACAATAGACTAGAAACGTTAAAAAAAATAGCATCTTATAGACGAGAGGATTGCAGGAAGGTAAATGTGTGTAGGTTAGCATTTAGTTTGGGGATGCATTTTTATGCACAAAACACACAGTCCCACATATTTCACTTGGTAAACAACCAAACAGGAAAATAACAAAGGGGGAGTGATACAAATGCAAAAACATGCAAATGCACAAACAAATGTTAATTATGGATACAGAACCACATCCACAGTAATCAGAAGGATTTAGAGGGTAAGAAAGAGTTTTTCGCTGAGTGCCAAGAAAATGAACCTCTTGTTCAATCACTTGACTAAACATATACACAGAAAATATTGTGATACAACACTTTAAAATTTGTGACCTTTTTATTGACACAGCAACATTAGTAACCAGATAAACAAGTATTTCTTCCAAGCAAACAAAAACATTGGCATAAAACAAAAACATCCATTTCCAACCCAAACACAAAATGTTAAAAAATCTGATCATTATTTATTAAAAATGACAAGTTCCTGAACCTGTTGGGATCTATGAAATATATTTCACTTTTTTGTGGAGTGTTTGCAAGTGCCATATTTACTATGCCAGGTCTGAGTACCACTTATTTGGCATGGAACATAGGAAGTCTGCTTTAAAGTGTGTACACAAGGGAACACTAAGTGACTCAAACACACATACACAAGGGCAGAGTGTGTTTTCCCCTGTTGCCCATCTACTCCGCAGTCTTACAAACAATTTTTCTGAGCACTTCCTTAGCAGTTTTCTGTATTATTTTGTGCTTTATTTTAAAGGTGCACTCTTTTTATGTTTCTCATAAAAACACTGATATCTGCTGCCTGAAGCTGGAATTTCAATAACAAACCATTTGTGTTCAAAATCGCAGATTAAAGCAAGAGACCACTAATCCAAGTCAAATATAAATAATTTGTTTTTCCTATTTAAATGTGTATAAAGGATGTTTTGCTGTATTTAGTGGATTACATGGTGCTTTAAACCCACACCCAAATAGCACATATCAAAGATGTTATAACAATCTGTATGCTTGAGTCCAATTATGGTTTGCAATAATAATGACTATTTATTGCAAGGCGTACTTCCAAAAATACTTTGTTCACTATTTTCATACTGACTCATTTTGTTACTAAAGAAAAATAGCAGAAAAATAAAAGTTTATAAACATCAATCAAAATGACACAGCACCAAAAATCTTTCCACTGTGTTTACGCCCCAGATTTCTGTTCTCTAAGGATGGTGCTGTGCAAGAGTATCATATCTTAGACATGAGTTCATGCGTTTATATTAGTTCTTTTTAAGCTGCATTGATGTAGTATTACAAATAATTATTTATTTTAACTTAAATGAGGCAGGCTTTACTAAAGCAAAACTATAATTTAATTCCAAAGGATAATATAATAAGTAAGGTGCATTAAAATGTACAGAAAATAAATAACTTTTTATGCTCTGATGCTAAGCCCAATATTTTTATATTTGCACTGGATAATTTTAGTGTACAGGGAGTGCAGAATTATTAGGCAAGTTGTATTTTTGAGGATTAATTTTATTATTGAACAACAACCATGTTCTCAATGAATCCAAAAACTCAATATCAAAG
>JBAJNP010002683.1:0-45833 GCA_036877545.1 Yasuhikotakia modesta
CAGGCAGGCAGGGCAGAGACAGACAGACAGGCAGGCAGGGCAGAGAGACAGACAGGCTCTTTTTGCTCACCGTGCTTCAACTCTTTCAGAAGTTCCTCCTCCACCTGTAACAGGAAGTTGTAATTGTCCTGCATTTCCTGGGGCGGGTCAACCATAAGTGTTCGCACCAGATTCGAGCAGTAAGACTTGTACCGGATTCCCATTGCACATGTTATCGCTCCGAAGTGCATGTGGTTCTTATCACTGAAAAAAAAAACAATCAGAATATACCACCATTCAACACTAACAACCAATAAATATGATAGATATGCGATGCCAAATAACACTGCAATCATGCCACTGTAACAAATTACAGAACATGTTGACTGACTGAAGAATGTTGTCATGGTTACTTAGATACTGCCGTTTCAAAGATCTCACCTGACAACGCTGAATTTGAGGCTGTAGTTTCCACCGCTTTGAATGATTGGTGGGTAGCACATCTCCACGGTTGAGGGGTCGACTCCACCCAGATACTTCCTCTCCTCTATGGCCTTCTCAACAGACTCTGCCAAGCGACTGTGTTTTACTTTCTGTTTCACACAATAAACAGTTGAGATTTTGAGTACAGGCATCCTCAACAGTCTCCACAAACATGTGAGAGGAACAGCGTCTGGTTTTATCTAACTAACTGGTTATGAGCAACACTTTTGGTTATGATGCACACTTTTGATACTTTCAATGGCTTTGTTTTAGTGTTTAGTGTAGGAAACACCAGAACTGTGAACAAACCTCGTCTGCATCCACAATCTCCATCACTCGCTCCTTGAAGAACTTGGTAAAGACGTCGCTGGTGATGGCAGCTGCCTTCTTCATGAGCGTCAGCTCCAAGTCCTCCTTCACAGCCATCGTATATGCCACAACGGTGCTGATGTCCACCTGACAACCACAAGTCTATATCACCACTTCAATAAAACCCAATATCTCTCATTCATTTACATTCATTGACGGTTCTGGAACATTTAATTAATTGTTAATTATTGATAGTTTATTAATTAAACTCTTGTAAATGCATCTTTTGAGGATACAGTGTCATTGTATAAAGGGTTTACAGGAGAGTTGCTACAGGCAGTGAATCTGAGACAGTTGTTTTGTCTTCTGAGAATTGCAAACAATTGATTTGCATTGAAAACATACAGGCTCTCAGGTGTTTGTATTCAAAATCAGCTAAACTGAATGGACGGGGTCACAAGAACTGTGTGACTCATTCCTGAAAACAACTGAAGAACCTGCCACAGAAGGTCTCACCCGCTCCAGTCCCTCAGCTGTGATCATGTCGCTCCAGCTCTTCATGTATTCTCCAGGGAACTTGTCCTTGATGAAAACACCCACCGTCTTTCCTTCTTTACTGCCCCGAATGGCTTCAATCATCTTCTCAAAATTTGCCTTGTTGCTCTCATTCTGTCCAGGAGGAAACTCACAACTTCAGTGACAGCGCCACAACATTACACAGGACTTTAAGCCCAATCCCAGAACAGCCTCTTCAAGTAAAACAGAAGCTATTAAGTTTTATGATTCAATTTTGTCTATGTTCAGGGTTTAAAGCTGCAGTCTGTAACTTTTGCCTCTTTATTGCCATCTTTGTTCCAAACAAAATTGCAAGTTGTTTGCTTTATTCCAGCACCCACAAGATTTAGTAGGTGTAGTATTTTTCGTTTAACAATTGTGACGTAACCACAAGTCAAATTCCTGTGAAACTGGACCTGACAGCTCAAATTATTAAGGATTATTAAACACCTATTGTTGCGATTCAGGGTAAGAACTATGGAACTAGTCTTGAACCCTGAGCTGTTGTCCACTTGTCAATTTAAAATGGTTCTGGTACCTTCTCTCTGACAAGCAGGGTGATGGGAGGAACTCCATTGGCGTTCTCGTTGCCTTTGGTGGCCGACACCTGCCTGAGGAACTCAACTTTCTTCTTACTGGCCAGAAAGATGATCTTCGTCTCACAGAAAACCATTATGGTGTCTGTGAGCTCATAGCCAAACAGCCACGTCTGCGAGAACAGAAGACAAATGCAAGAATTATTTACATACACCTGCAAACATCTTCATATGTTTAACATTAGTATGCATACTAATGTTTGAAAAGTCTTCTACCTGAAGGGCTGTAGATTTGGCATAGACGATTTCTTCATCAACACCAACGGACACCACGATGGCGTCCACCTTTCCAAACTCATCTTCACCTTTCTGTGAGGGAAAAACAGGGTTATATGACTAAATACAGTCACAATAAATGATTATTATTATTATTATATCTATAAAAACTACAGAAACAGCAGCAGTCACTAAGACTTAACAAATAAGCACAACTTTTACCATCACTCAACTTTACAATAAAACTTTTGCTTGTTTAACGTCAATTTTTATGGCACATGAACACAGTTTAATTCTATAATACATGGACATCATAGTCAATTTTCCAAGAATAATAGTTTCTGTATTAGCCAAAATAGCCTAATAAAAAGACATCACAGTGTATATTACAATATAACCATTAAATATTTCTTTTCACAATACGGTATTTCATACAAATACATAAAGTACTCATATCAATTTCACTTTTTATGGCAGATCGTCATGATCACTTGCTCTTTGCAAAGCATGTGAGCTAGCTTAAAGCTACACGCACCAGCACACACAATACAGTTACATCAACACCAAACAAACGTTATAAACCCTCATATAAACATGTATTACAGCTTAAACCCTCTTTATTTCTGACTGTGCAGGATCACTTATAACCGAACGGAAACGACGTGAAAACAGCCAGTGCTAACAGGCTAACGGACTAGCCGCTGTGCTAACCACACATCACATTTATAAAAAACCATTGCACAATTCTTCCATTTCTTTAAAATACTTAGTTATTCACATCACAGGTTGTCATTTACCAATTAAACCATCACACGATATGTCTGTATAAAAGCTTTATGGAAATGAGGCCTGAGAGTGTGCATGTGTTAGATGGCTTTCAGCATCTCACACACATCAACGCATAATATCAGTTATATGTGAATTTACATAACATGTAACACATGCTTATAGTGTTACGACACGTAAAGAGATCGCAGTACCTTCCAGTTGCCGTAGAGTCGCTTGATGCGGCGGTAAAATGCGTCTTTATCCAGATTCACCGCCATCATATAACATCAACACAGGCAAACACTCTCACACACACAATTAAACTGTTAAAGTGAGGATAACACACACACACACTTACACACACTCACACACACACTCCTCACTTGTTCGGCTCTCCAACAAATGCAATAAACAGAAAAAAAGACCAAACATATATACTCAATATATCATCAAATATATATGATTAAAATGCTAATATAATTTAAAACTGTTCTCGTTGTTTGTAAGTGCAGAAGGTTTCGATGCAACTGCATATAGGTTGAAACACGCTTGAGTCTAATATTAAGCCCCTCCCATCGCTTATTATGCTTAGATTTCACATAAATCGTATTTAGGTTAAATCATATAAACAGCTTATGCGTTGTCCTTATACACTGATTTGGGAATCTGACTGAATGATTTATTAACACATGCATTTATTGTTATATAAACGGTGTGCGTTAAACACGCTCAACTGTACGCATCTAATTTATCATATGCATTTATTTATGCTGCCATTTTGAAAGTGCGTCCGATTGCAATAAATATGGTTATTAATGTCCTCGTTTTTAATTTGACAGGGTTTTCTCGTGAATGCACAGTATACAGTAAATGCAAAAGTGAAAACGCACCAGGTTATTTCTCTTTTTAATGAATTATAAATCTGTTCATTATGTTCATTACGGTCTTTGTTTTCCTGCGTTTCCCTCGTCCACGGAAGGTCCCGCCCCGATGCCGTCGTCACGCCGTTTGCGTCCAATTAAAACCCCGCCTGTGCGCACACGTGATCCATTTTCTCCCGCCTTGACGTCTACGTCACAGCGTCCGCGACTTTTCCCGCCATCTCGTGTCACATCCGAGCACGTGATCTGCTGAGAGCGCTTAGACCAAATGGGGCCTTTTCCAGTTATAAGCAATAATTTTAAATAATTAAAATTAAACCATCTTGTCATATGATTTATATCTTAGTGTTAATAAATAGCATTTTAATATACTTTGTTTATTTTAATTCTGTCATTATTTACTAATGCCATGTCATGTGTTGGTGGTTTAGTCTTGTGGAAAGCAAAAAAAACCTATAAAATAATATTTCATCACTTATTTCCACAGTTTATAACAACTCAAGCACAACATTATATTATTTTCCAGCTAAGTTCTAATCTAAGTTTATTTACTCTGTTTGTTTAGTAATGAACGATCATTTGTCTTTAAAAGACGTCAGAAAGTTGAGTTGCTTTTAGACAGGTTACAGAGTTAATAGTTTATAGCTTAATCTCAGCTCAGAACTTTATATAATAAATTGGTTGATTAAAATATAAGAACATACATATACAGCGATAAAAACAAGCATTTATTATTGGTTATTCATCAAAATATTCACATTTGCTAATGTAGCAAGTAGTTGGAAATGAAGGTTGGGTCTCAGCAAAACATGATAATAAAGGTATTTTTTAATGTATTGTTTAACTTTAAAAAGTTAAACGAAGATTATTTGTTCCTAACATTTATATGAAGGACACAAACAACAAGCGTTTAAGTTTTTCTGTATTTGTTCATTCAACTAACAATTTTTTCTCAAAATTGAACTGTAACGTTAAACTTACAGTCCAAAAATAAAAAGAAATAAAAAGATTGAAAAGTAAATACATCCTTCGTTGACATCTGTTTAAATCACTAGTTAATAAAGTATAATGTTTAAATGTACATTTTTTCCAACAGTATAAAATCTGTTTCCAGTTTTTTTTCCACATGCCACATCGTCATAGTATTTTCCAAAAAAGTTGTATTCCAATGTAATGATTTTACAAGATATTAAAACAGCTTAAAAAATAACCACGGTAACCATAGTTTCCTAAACATCATGGTTTTTACAGTTAGTGTTATTACAGTAAAATCTTTAAAAATGAACATGTCAACCTTCAAACAGTGTAAGACACAAAATCGTTAACATTCATTTTGCCATTATCAGATTTTCTGATGACAGTAACGCTAATACAAAGTTATCAGTTTTACTGTAAAGGTAACAAAAATAATAAGAGTATTTTTGCCCAAACTATAGTTACCATGGTACATTTTTGCAAGCACTGTACAAAAGTAAAATAAAGCCAAAAGCACCAAAAATGTATGAAAACCGATGAACTGAATCTTTTTTATAAACAGTCTTTCCATGATTAGCTTAAGCGGTTTGTGCTCACAGTGTTGAACACAGTAAACTTCACACAGGTACACAGGTGCGAACGCTTGACCACGCGAGCATCACGTCCTCCACTCCAGAGCTACAAACAGCCTAAACAGCTTTTTATGAACAGACAATCCTTGAGTTCTGAACTGTGTTTCCACCAGAGTAACGTAATACAAGTATGTGCTTTTAACGCGGCGGCAGAGCCTCACGCTAGGGTACCAACGTAAAGCGAACTTTTCTGTATATTCACCCGTGTCTGAATCCACCACTGTGACACACCAAACACTGCAGTCACATGATCAGAAACACAATCATGATGTTTTAAAATATATAAATATTTAAAATGTTTAGTTTATTTATGATTTTTCTCAGTGCAAGTCTGTTCCTGATCGAGTCTTTAAGAGCTAGATGGACATATTGTTATATCACAAATTAGTTTTGATCATAAAGTTTAGGTCGTGACAGATACATTGATAGAATACTCCAGGATACTGTGAAATTCTGGACTGACACTTGTTAGCTTCTGTTTGCTAATATACATCTCACACAACTGTCCGTCTGTTCCTCCATCTGTCTGTCTGTCAGACTCTATGTAACAGTGGTTGAATTTTGTCCCCTGAGCGCACACCAGGCCATAAACACATCCCTGCAAACACACGAAAGAAATAAAAGATAAATATTAGCACAAAATGAGAATAAGGTTACTGTGAAGTACTGAACTCATATAACAAACTTTAAAATTGTATTTATTTTACATTGTATTTGCAGTGAAGCAGGTTAATTCCTGCTTCCTATGTTGTAATAATATAAGTTTATGTTAAGATTTTTGTATATTATTGGGCTTGTGCAGTTTCTTGGCACTATCAACTGACCTCTATCAAGGATGTTTTCTGTTCACTGAAACTTTTACTAAACGTTCTTAACTGTCAAAACAAACGTGCGTTTGTGTACCTGCAGTGTGTGGCAACACACTCATTGCTGCAGTACTCTCTGTCCCAGTCTTTACTCTCTATGGGGGGGTTGGTACAGCCGGCACGGATGCACACGCTGGGACCGCCCGACGGAGTCGACTCTGGACCTGGAGAAACATTCAACTCCACCTCCATCTGAGGGACAAACATACAGATGATGCGATCAGATTTTTAACAGTAACACGACATTGGCATCACATACATCTTGGAAATGTGTGGTAATTTTTCTTTTCAAAAATGTTTTGCAAACTTTGTTTACAACACAAATCAAGTTATTTGGTTAAGTCGTGAAACGAGGGGAAGTGTTGTTACACTAGTGTTTACAAAACATCTGGACTCACCCCCTCTTCAGCTACCTCTTCTGTTGCCGATGGCGACAGAGTCGCCACAATGGTAGCGGTCTGCGGCACTTCCACCGCGGAGGAATCAGCCGCTGTGGTCTCGGAGGCTGTCACTATGATCGGAGAGTTCAAGTCTGTCTGCACAGGGGCCGGGACTATCTTGATTTGCAGAGGTGGCGGAGGTGCGGTGGTGACAACCTGTCCTGCGCCAGCCCCCCCGCGCGGTTTGGCTTGGAGAGGGGGTGGAGCCGGGGAATGTACCATCTGCTGGAGGCGGGGGGGTGGGGGAGTGTTCTGCATCTGTTGCAGGGGTGGAGGCTGGCGAGCAGTCGAAGCTGCAGCCGCCGGTGGCGAGGACTGCGTCTGCTGTTTCGGAACAACAATTTTGGTAACGCTGGGTGGGGCGGACGGGACAGCGGGCGGTGCAGGTTTGTGCGCCCCTGTGCGCGATCGTGTGGTGACCTGCGGCAGGTCTAAAATGATGTTGGACGTGCAGATGTTGGTGATGGTGTTGTTGTCGGGGGCGTGCTGAGGGATCTTTGAGGTGCGTGTTGGGTTGGTGGTCTGTGTGGGTTCGGGGGCTACAGGGGCTGGGGGTGGCGATGGTGCAGCGTCTAACACTTCAATAGTCGGCTGCTGCAGACAATAAAATCAAAGACAGACATTTAACAAAAACATTAGACTGAGTTTTGCCATTTCTAATGCATTTAAGCAAAAACTTAAATACTGACAACATTTTAGAGGCTGCTGACAGAGCAAGTCTCCAAATGCTTTCATGACACAGAATATTGTTCAAGAAATTCTGATAGGTTTTCATTGTTGGCAAACTGTCCCTTTAACCGCAGATGTAAACAATGTCTGGCATCACACACACCTGAGACAGCTGAGTGGCTTTATAAGCAGCCAGTGCTTTTAAATATTCTTTCTTGGCAGTTTCTGTCTTCCTCTTGTACACCTGAGGCAGGACAAACAAATACATAGTGTGAAATCAGGACTTAAGATCTTGAAAGACTTTCATCAGGTGAATGTACTTTATCACAGTCAGTTCAGATGGGGGTGTGTGTCTACCTGTTTCTGCTCTTCCCCCAGACTGTCCCACATGGATGCGACAATTTTGGAAACCTCTCCAAACGTGGCATTAGGGTTCTGGCCCTTGATGGCAGCTTGCGTGTCTCTGAAGAACAGAGCGTAAGCCGACACGGGTTTTTGTGGCTCGTTCGGGTCTTTTTTCTTCTTCCCTTTTTTTCCGCCACCTCCGACGCCCTTCCGAAGAGGAGCAGAGGAGGAGGGCGGAGCCACGAGCTGATCCGACAAAGAGGGGGAGAGAGAGATGACGCCCGAAGACACGGAAAGAGAGACAGGCGAGTCCACCAGTACACTCTTCTGAGCCAGAGAGGAAGATGAAGGGGGGTGGGGGGAGAAAGAGGAAGTGGGAACAGAAGACCAGTTTTGATGGTTACAGATGTTTAAAAACAACACAATGGCCAAATATGTGTGTTAAATGTGTTGAGCATCACACTTATGAATTTCTTTTTAAACTTATCAAAAGTTAATTTAAACTTAATTTGAATAACTTAATTAATCCCTGCCTAATTCCAACTCATTAACCTTAGTTCAGGTTTTTAATTCCCACTTTGGGGGATTTTTTTCCCACCTTGCATAAAGAGATGTCAAAATATCACCAGAAAACAAGTACCAAACGTAAAGAACAAACGCACTCGTCTGAAGTCATCCATGTCATCGTCCTGCAGCGAATCAGAGGGTGAGCCTGTGGCAGACAGCGGTTGCTCCGGTGACTGTGAACGAGGCAGGATGGTGCTGCCACCCAGACTGAGGCCGAGCTGAGCGCTGAGTTCTGATTGGTCGATAGTGGTCAGCTGGTTGTGCCCTAATAAGCCATGGTTCATGTCGCTCAAAGGAACGTCAATGGTCATTGGAGAGGAGCTGCTGAACTGCGAACCAATAGGATGGCCAAGATCCTGCAATGAAAAATTTGTCCAAAATTTGTGAGTTTATTGACAATGTTAAAGCAGTAATTAATGACGAATCTGACCAAATCTATCAAGAACACGTCCAGGTCGTATGTTACGCTTATATCACATGAATGTAAAAACTTCTAAAGAATTTGTGGGTCTTATTTTTGATGTGACAATTATGAAACGCTTTACCATTCCGAGTGTGGATCCCAGCATCGGCCCGCCCCCCTGCTGACTCATCAGACTGAGGTGCTCCAGTCCCTGTGAGGGGGTGCTCACGAACGTCGAGGCGAAAGATGGATCGTTCCCTCCGACCACAGCATTCCCTGGAACTCCGGAGGACGGGCCACCATCGCCCAGTTCTCCAAAGTGTGAGACCACATCTGAGACACCAAGTGCAGAGTCAGGGTCCAGGGAAATTGGTGGGATCTCGAACTCTTCGTCGCCCAGACTGGGGGTGTGAAACGTCTGAGAAAACATTGTCATTTTCTTATTAAACGGTTTAACACAAAAAAGTACAAAATCACTCACAGCTACTATTTTATATTAGATGACAAAGATGAAAATAAGCAGACATGAAGAACTTTGTTACGTATGCAAATGTAACAACAATCATTTCACCAAAACCAAATTTGTTTAGGTCAAAACCAAATATGTCATCGCTTTAAATCAGAGTGCATTATGGGAATGAAAAAGTGACCCACAAAGGGAGCCAAATTATTACATAATAAATTATTACACTAAACAGTGTGCAAGTATTTTTCTAATTCAATGTTTACGCTGAACAATCGTGACACATGAAGAAAACCTGCCGAAGCTAAAGAGACTCACAACATTTTAATCTTTGATTTAAGCAGGTATTAAAAATAAACATAAACATTTAGGACCTCTGAAGATGACAGAAAGTGATGTCCCTCTCCACTGATGGCCAGGTAGTTATCATTGCCTCCCGGAAACTGCACAAAACAAACAGACAAAAGTTTAGAAATATATAGTTTGTTTCTTCTACAGTAGAAATGTGACCTTGTAAAACTTTAATATGTGTCTATGTTTTATGCATGTGTATAATACATTGTACTTTAAACGTGCACAGTGGTCCACAATCAATACAGTTATCAATATATAACATTTATCGTCACCATATTCAGGGGTCAAACTTCTGGCCTGTGCATTTGCATAAATTGCTATAAATGCATTTGCAGTCATAACAATTTCTAGCCAAGGAAATATTTAAAGCCACAAAACCTACAACTAATAAAAACACAATTGAAATAAAACAACTAAACTGTATATTCGCATCAGAAATATCCATGACCTCTCAGTACAGCATACATTTGCATGACCTTTCCCAGGCTAGAAATCACACATTTAAAATCCCTGATATTTCCATGAACCCCGTGAACACGGGACCCTGCGAATCGCGTTACAGCCGCGGTACCGTCACCTTCTGAACGGCGTCAAACCCGTTAAACGCCTGCGGATCCAAGAACTCCGGGTCACCGGGCTGCCCGGTTCCGTCCGACAGGTCAGAGTAAAAATTAAGATCCATAACGGGTGTGAATGAATACCGGATATATTGAAGCAGATGAGCGTGAAAAACAACTTCGACTGACGGATCTGTCAACAGAGGAATGACGTGCGAGGCGTCAGATCAGACGCGTCCGATCTGCTGGCCCGACGCGCACTGCGGTACCGATCAGACGCATAAACACGACCTTAAAAACACCCACAAAAACACACATTGCGCTGTTTGGTGGACAACGTGCAAAACAAACTCAGTCCCGTTTCATACATACGCTTACAATCCGAATCGACATGAATGACAGCGCATGGAAACGCATGCTTTGCGTCATCAAATGCACGCAATGTTTACACGACGCCCTGCAAAAACAACAACGTGCTCGTGTGAACAACTATCTGTGTGCAAATCATCTTAAAAAAACGACTATGTGAGGAACTACAACGTTGTTTCGGAGTCAGACGCGTTTCTGTCCGATTATAACCAGCGCCTGAGCCGGAGTCGTGGACGCGACCCTTCAAACGAGTGGAGGGGAGGCCGTGTTTGACCACAGACATCAAGTCTCAAATATTGCACTAGAAAATGTGTCTTTTAAACAAAGCTAAACCAAAACATCTTTTCAGTGTCACCAGCGTTGTAAAACCAAATAAAGCAGCATCTGACTCTAATGTTTCGTTAACGTTTCACATGACAGCCCCCCAAACGCTAATGGTATAACCCGAGGCCTGCAGACGAAAACAGACATTAAAGTTGCCCATCAAATAACAATGAAATAAATATTTCTGTGCCGCTGACGTGTTATTTAAAGACATTATACGGCTTTTAACATGTCAATAAACAAAAATATAGCAAATATATCACTTAGACCAACCTGATAACAAATGCACCACCATTAAACACAGCCATCATTTAAATGCATGTAATGCACATGACACGGCCGACTATTGACACGTGTTTTTGGGCGTGTATATATTCAAAATAAAGTCTTTTGGTTATTTTGCAGTGGCAAGATAAAGGAGTGCGTTGGGACTGAATTCATGTTGGGAAGGTGTTTAGTTTGCACTGGACAGACGGGGCTTCTACACACATTAACCAGTTTCTACTACCAGCTGTGTCCTCTTACCTCCATACTGCCTGAACACGACACGACTTTTCTCTCTGTATATATGTGTCCGATCAAAGCGATTCTCACGGAAAACACGCAAAGGTATCACGCATCATGGCACCCGAACTTCCGGGTTGCGCAGATGAGCGGAGATGACGCACGACTCGCCCCGCCCCCCCAATGTTCACTATTAAAAAGTTTCTGAATAAAACACGTATTGTTGCCTCTGCAGGGTCTTAACTACTTAATATCTCTTTAATGCACTGCAAGATACATTTAGAATCGTTGTTACTTTGTTTTAATACTTATTTGTAAATAATACTTGTTATTTTGTTATTTTGTTTTGAATGATGGCCCATTATCTGAACTTATGTATAAGCCACATACTTATTAACTCATTGTTTTGTGTTCCTTGTTTTTTACATAATCTCTTGAATGGTTTAAATTTTTACTGTTTTTCCAGGTTTATCACTTTTGAAGCACATTATTTAAAATGGAAGATTAATGGTAGGAAGCACTGTATGCCACAGTATTTGAAAAAATAACCAAATGTCTGGGTTTGCAGGATGGCAACTATGAAGTAATGCATTCATGTGTATGAATGTATGTGTTTATATTATTTAGAGCATCCCTGATAAATTTCTTAATAAATGCTGCTTTTTGTATCATTTTACACCATATATTACTATTTTCCTGCTAATTATTCTTTGTATTTTCAGCACATCATTAAGTGCTATTTGTCTTATTTAAATTTAGAATAAATGTAGCATTAACAAAAGATTCTCTGTGTAAGGCTTATGCGGTTATACTATTAAAATGTCCTCCAAATATAAAAGCAAACAAAAACATTTGTGCTTCTATTTTAAAAGATATGTCATACAGTCATTTTTATTTTGATAATGTGATGAAAATAACAGACACTTGGGATTTCCAAAATAAAACAACACAAAACAAAAACTGACAAAACAAATTTGCAGTCGTAGCACATAGACATAAGCAACCGATGAAAAAATTAGATATATATATATAAAAACAACAGATTGGTTTAACCGTCCACTACACATGAATCATACACCCACAAATAAGGCAAAGCCCAAAAATACAATCATTTGAGGAATTCAGGAGTAAAGCAGAACATAACAGAACGTTGCAGTATTGCAAAAAAGATTCATGTACATTTAAACACATCAGAGCGATGAATGTTTGATTCGTTGGTCTTAAACAGTTTGAATGTGAAACAGCTATTAAATATATTGCTACAATGTCGTCAGGCCCAGCTGTTTTTAAACACATTTTCGCATTTAAATTCTCCATGCAGAACATATATGGAAAAGGAGAATCGCATACACACACACAAGCAACATTATTTAAAGGAATAGTTCACTCAGAAATGCGTTATCCATCGCTTGTCGTGATATCATTCCAAACATTCCAGTATCATTTTCTTTTTTCCATGAAATATCCGAGGAGGATCGTTCAAGAGATGCACAAGAACTACTTCAAAGCATTCTGAACACAACATGAACTTCAAATAGCATTAGCTCTGGCAAACTTTGTTTATTAACTGAAAATCTCAGTTTATTAACTGAAAATCTTTCCATCTATTAAAGCTTTCAAATCAAATGTTAAATCTAACCATCACCATTGTTTGACGATTTAATGGCTACAAACATGACATCAGGGTGACAACTGAGGGGAGATTTTTAGCGAATGAAGATGAAAATTTCATCCATGCCACACAAAAAAAGAGACTTTAGACGACTTGAGACTTAATGCTGGAGTTACTTAAATGACCCTGTGTTTTGTTTTCAGAGCTTGACAGTAGAATCACACTTCAGTTAAATCACAATTCAGACGTCAGCTGAACTAAAAAAAGCTCAGATGAAGATGCTCAATGAAAGATGAAGAACTTGTTTGGATCAGTATGAAGATAAGAACATGATAAAACCTTTTGGGTGAACTACTACTTTCACACGCTTCAACTTCAAACGGAACATTTTTTCAAAGCACAGAACACACATACACACACCCCACGCTAGCACACTAGGTCCAGTATTAAAGACTTTAGCCCTGAGTCTGTCTGTGGAACACACTCTTCATCCTGCCGTGTCATCCCTGTGCTTGTGTGTATGCGCTTGGTCCAGTGTATCACATGCACGTGTGCGATGACTGTCTTGGACTTAACACACAAGAACATATGTGCACATATACTAAGACACACACATATTGCCAAACATGAGAACTTAAACACTGCTTTTGGTCAGACCGGTACACAATTGCAAACTAAAATAAGACAGTGTAGGAGATTGGGTTGCGAGTTTCTCGCCAACAGCCATTAAAACAAAAATGAGCCAAAAACAAAGAAATAAAATTGGCCACTATTCCCTTTTTAATACTTTTTCCTGTCAGAAGATTCCAGGCAGCAAGCTCACGTCTCACGGGGCTTTAGGAATATATGGTGATGACCTCACTTCCTCCACCCCTGACCAATAGCACGCGCTCCAGTCCCTCAGTCAATACCTCCAGAAACTCCATATCTGTGGAACTCTGAGTCAAGAAGAACAACCGTTTTAAAAATGTCTTCATTCTTAATCTCAAAATGTAGCTCATTTAGTCATGGAGCGTGAGGACGTTCCTCTATGATGTCATTGCACAGTCAACTCATGAACACATCTGAGGAGGTCTTTAACTTTAACTGTACAGGATCATAAGAGGTTTATCTAGGACATCAAAGGATACAGTTTTCATCCCCTTCCGTGTTCTTGGGTGGTCCTGGCATGTTGAGGAGAACTAGCCGAGCATCATGGGATTTGTTGACAATAACCTCGTTGAGTTTAACAGCCGTGTGCATGCGGCGCACATTGGAATGATCTCTGTAAAACATCCATCACCCAAAAATTGTAGCTTCAATTTAGATACTGTTTAGATTAAATGAAGCGTCAACTGTCAACTACACACAAAAACTCATGTTCCTGATGAAATATAAACCAGTGTCAAACTGGACTGACTGGCACCATCACAACAAAACATAAGACAGTAAAACTATATTGTTATGTAAGCACCAGTCATGTGGAATATTAGTGTTCATTAATCGTCTCTTCAGTACTGCAGGTCTTTGATTGGCAGGTGTCACTCACGGGCGAATGTTCAGCATGTCTCTGAAGCCCTCCGGCGTGCTGCAGCAGGAAGCCGTGTTGGTCTGCGTGTTGTTCAGCAGCTGCATGGCTTTGTCTTTCGTCCAGGTCATGTGAACACGGCGATGATCTGTGACCTTATCTGCTCCACCCAGTCCATCGGTGTCGTCGTCATCGTCTGAACCAATGCTGGTCAGACGCAGCATGGAGTTCCTGTCTTTAACAAGCTGTGCCTGCAAACACACCCAAACGCATCAAGAACAACAGTTGATATCACAGCCAATCCGCAACTAGTTTAAAGCTTGAAACAGGTTGCACAACAATGACTCTGCATATCTGCCATAAATCAACAGATTTTCCTTCTATTGTCTTTGATGTAGAGGTGACCACTATTGTCTAATTCTTTGGTTTTGGGAACAATGACGCCTACAAGCAGACAAATACAAACACAAAAACTCTTCTTCTCTCTAACACAGTACAAAACTCTGCTGGACACTCCAGCACTAAGAACGTAGGACTACTGAAAGTTTAAACTTACATCATCAAAACTCCAGCGAACCCTCTTTAGAAAAAGTCAAGATGAAACAGACAGTTGAGCATCAGAAGTTTAAAACATTCGACTGTTATTCAAACGTCTCTCTTTTGGCTCACCTCTTTCTCGCGGTCTGACTTAGACAGACGCATCTGCCGGAGCATCTGAGATCTTTGTTCCATCATTAGCGTTCTCTCGTATGTATACGCACTGATATCACTGTCGTGCTGAGGGGATTGACAGAGAAGAACATTCATAGTCAAAACATCAAGACATTAACAACATAAGTAAAACGTAGAGACGTTCAGTCAATGAAAACTTCTGGGCATGCTAAGCAATTGACTGGATTTATCTGCATTTTGGACGTCTGTAAGGCCATAAATTTCAGTCTCATGTGTTTCAAAGATGTCTGGTTTTTAATATCCATAAGCATTCTAAAAAGGAAATGTACCATCTCCACGACCTCCACGTCAGCATCTATACGCAGGTGGTAGAGGAAAGTGGCCAGGTCTTTCTTCATCTGAATCGAGTTGTCCTCCATTTGTGCCACGGTGAAGATACGCATGCCACACTTACGCCACACCTGAGACAAACGCAGATGTTAATATGGTGACACTCCGGCCTGTGAGACACAAGGACCACAGATCATCTCGCACCTTGTGCTGTCTGATCAGGAAAGGCAGGAGCATGAGCATTCCTCCATCATGAACAATCCACCAGACGTCAATGTAGCCCTCAGTAAATGCCTCGCTGTTGCTTGGAAACAGGGAGATGTTTTTCGGCACAAGCAGAGCTAAATGGGCTGTTGTGGTGACTCGTACTGTATCTGAAGAAAAGAAACAAACTCAGGCTGAGAAGAACGAAGAACTTGACTGAACTCCTGCTCCTTCCATGAAGAAAAACCTGACAGAATTCCTTCTGCTTGCTGACTTACTGATGAAGGTTTTCCAGCTTTGTGGATCTTCACTCTGTCTCCAGGCATGTGGCCAGCCCATGACCACCGTGTTGTGACGCATGCCGCCCAGCCCGCTGGACTGTATCATGTGGCTGATGCCCTCACGGGGCTTCTGGGCCACAATGCACTGCACAAAACCCTTCACACGCTCCTTCTCCATCAGATGCTTCAGAGTCTGAGAAACAGAAAGAGAAACATCTGTCCATGTATATAGCCATGTCCATGTACATAGTCATGTCCACCGTTGAGGATCAAGGCTAAATCTCCCTGAAGAACATACTTCAGCCTAAGAACCCAAGACTCATGTGAAAGCACAACAAACAGAGCTGCAGAAGAACCGACCTGCTCGGCGGCGAGAGCTTCACCGTACGTCTGCAGGAAGTTTCCAGATATGACGGTCCCCACGATGGTCAAACCTTTCCCTGCTTTGAGCTGAGATGCAAATGTCAACAAGCGAGGAGATTTGACATGAGCGTCTTCATCCAGCTTCAGCAGGACCAACAGCTGAGGCCTGTGAGAACAGAGGAACATAAAACTCCTCAACACACGAGCACGAATCTGTGAATTAGTTTATGATTCAGTGAATTGGTTTGTCAATGCAACAGAAAGTTGCATTTATGTATTTGTAATGGTGCAGCAATGCAGTAGTTTATACTCTGAAGCACTATGAGCATTTACTAGTGAATGTGTGTGTGTTTTTGTGTGTGTGAAGTGTGTGTACCTCCAGTTTTTGGTGTGTGGTGGTCCTTCTTCCAGTCTCAGCAGAGCAAACCGAGCTGCACTGAGAGACAGACCCCTGATGCCATCGCCCCACTCCTTCTCTGCTCTAAAACACACACACACCGTATCTGTCTAAATGAGGACATCCATGTTGTCTTTATACACAGCTAGTAACAAACACTACAAAGTAGCGCTAACCAACACTAACCCTAGCAGAAATCTTTCTGCACTTTTACAATATTTAACAAATAACTTTTACAATATTGTTCAGCATTTTTACAAATAAGTAGGTTTGTAAAGACTCGCATCCTCATCCTTTAGGCTATAATGTACTGCTACACAACCTCTGTACACACACACACAGCAGATTCACAAGTCCTCATTTCACTACTGTGGTTCCCATGGCAACATACCCATGGTACTCGATGTACTTGTAGATCATTCCAGCGATCACCATGGCAACAATAGCATAGTACCATGACGATATGAACATAAGAGCCAGGCAGATTATCATTCCAAGAAATGACAGCGTCCTGAGAACAAAATAATTAACAATTCAATTTCCGTAACAGTTCCGTAACATTTCAACAATTTCCGTAACATTTCCATTATGTTACAAAAACATAAAAAATGTGAAAGTTCTAGGAATGTCTAAAACATCCAGTTTTCTAGATATTCTAATAAAATTATCCCTTGGTTATACGAACATTACTCAAACATTTTTGTAACATTTTAAAAACTTCCACTAACAACTTAAAAATAACATTTTGTTACACTTTCCACCACTGTTACTGCAGGATGTTTTTGACAACGTTAACAGAACTTGTTGGAACCAGGATTCTCAATGAGTTGCTGTGATTGTATATAAACGCATCAATGTGTGTGTTTGTGTAAATGTGTTTTTTTTACCAGTGGTAGTATGAAAATCGAGGTCTCCAGTTTGGTGTTCTCAGCAGTGTTTGTAGAGCGCAGGCCAAATTCACAAACAAATAACACATCAGAAAAAACCTGTCAGAGAGAAACTTTTCCAGTCAGTGACAATATGTTCCCACATGATACGCAGCAGTTTGTTTATACTAGGGGTTGCAACAACGGTTCTTGTGTTTGTTCCATCATTTTCATGCAAATAACACAAAAATTGATACTCCAAACAATGACACGCAAGTGAATCTGCTTTTTAAAACACACAAAACAATACGAGTAATCCTACAGAATTATAACACAGTGCATGTATTATATGTGCAACATCAAACACTGACTCACCACATGTAGTCATTGTGTAAGTTCCCAACAGGGTCAATTGTTTCTGGTATTAGTATAAGTCAGGGTCCCCGAAACACAGTGAGTACCAGGACCACACACACACACACACACACACACACACACTTACATTGAGAGAATGGGAGCGACCAGATCCAGTGAAGCAATGAGAATTCCCAGCTCAGCCAGTACAGCAGTCAGTAACAGAGCCCAGGTCGGTTCCCCATTTGCCTTCCCATGACCAAACACCTACAGACAGACAGACACAACTTTAAACACCACAGAAACACTTACAATAAACACCAAACACTCAAAAGCAAACACAACAAAAACAGATCAAAAACCACAGAAACATTTTACAATAAACAGCCAATGAAATAAACAAACCGCAACAACTCACAAAACAGATTATTCTACAGAACTGTTTATCATTATTATTGACTCTTTATTTCACAAAAACAGTTTAATCTTTTAATCAAAAAGACCTTGAAACACTGAACTAACTAAACTGAAATGATTAAAAAACAAATAACATTTTGTAATGTTAGCAATTAACAAATTTTCCATTTTGTCTTTGTCTGTTTTTCCAAGAATTTGCATGAGATTATAAAAATTTACATCTTCTGTAGAGGTGGGTAAGATTTGCATGTGCAAAACTCTGACATAATATTGGGTAATGTGTGTTGCTGCCAAAAATTTCCATGGTTTATTTAGTTGCTAAGGTGCATAATATATTTATAAGTGGTTTCTACAGTGCTGTATTTGCAAACACGTTGTTGAAATCACCAACACCAAGTCTGAGTAATAATAATCATGATGAATTTATCACTGAACTAAAATCACCTCACATTTGTTTTACACAATCAAACTGAAGCTTGATGGTCCCCAAATCTGTTAACTGGAGTTTTCTGTACAAAATAATAATTTAGACTGTGATTGTGTCTCACCCGCAGGAAAGGAATAATATTGTCTTTGGCGATGGCCTGCAGCAGACGAGGAGCTCCAGTCAGTGACTGAAGACCAGCGCCACACGTGGAGAAGAAAGAGCCAATCACAATCACCCATGGAGACGGCCATGATAGAGTCCCCACAACGAGATTTCCCTTCACTGAGTCTCCAAACCTGAAAGAGTCAAGCAACATCTGCATCAGTTCTAGACTGAAGAACTTCAGAGGAACTTCAGAAGAACTTCAGAAGAACTTCAGAAAGTAATACAGAACTACAAGAAACTGAAAGAATGGAAATAACTGAAGAAAGGATAAATATGAATGAAGGAAAAATGAGACTAACTTGTCCCGAAGAACAACACCCTCCACGCAGGCTCCAAACAGCACCACGCAGCTCAGGTCTGAAGATAACACTCAGGAAACGTTTCACAACAGAAATCATGGGTAATTTATACAAAGAAAAGGTTATCATAGGGCACATCAATGTGAAGCATTGAATTTGAATCTTGAACCAAATCAGTTAAATGAATTTAGCACTAATGCATCAACTCTATACTGTATTTTAGCTGTAGACTGATAAGCATATATTTACTTTAACAGATTTACTGTACTACAGTAAATGTCCATCTGTCTGTATAATGTTATGTACAGTGCAATGAATGACATCATCATTATCATCTTCACCTCCAACCATTACTGTAAAAATGATGTCACAATATTCAGATGCATATTATCTCAACCAGACAGTCTGTCTCTGTGTGTGACGTTCCCTGAACTGCCCCTGTAAGAGATGCCCTGGAGACCCGTAGATGTTAAAGGATACAGACGAGAGACGTGGTGATGATGGCCAGAATAGTGCCGATGGGAATCGAGCGCTGCGCGTCCTTCAGATCTCCAGACCTGTTCGAGCCGGCCATAATTCCTGACACACGGACAGACAGAAGCTTAAACATAAATGTAACTGCATGTTGATGTGGCTGAAGGTCTGTCAGTAAGTAGGTGTATGTTTAAACTCATGACTGATGCTGCTTCTGGTTCATCTGACCTTTGACTCAAGAAATTACAGGTCAAGTGCAATGAATTGCGGGATATATCTCAAGCAGGTGTTCTGTCAAATTCACACAGTACATTTTCACATACGTGACAGAAACTCAATGCATATAAAATATGAAAAATACTATTACAATAGTATTTCATTTATTGTTGTTTTAATTCTCTTAAAATGACTGACCAAAATGATAAAAAGGAAGGATTACCAGTCACAGAGGGAAAGAAAATTCCGACCAATAGCGTGAAGGAGGTGGTGATGTCAGCAAACACGTACGGGTAATGATTGGACACTGTGGGTCTGTGGGAGGAGTGATAAGAGCCACGCTCCAAAACGTCGCCTTTACTGGAGTACGAACTCCAAATATTGTCTAGACAGACACAGTACAGCAAACATGAGTGTGATTATGTCTGAACGTGGCTACTAAAGGTGTATACCCTAGAATGTGTGCGTTTCCTTACCCACAATCACGCCGCTAGCTAGTCCAGGTATTCCCGGTATCAGTGTGACATTATTATCGACAAAATACTTATCACACACTGCGTTTGACTGCGAGTTGTTGCAGAAACGGCTCCACAGCTCAGTCGTCCTCTCCATCATGGCGGGGGAGGTGGGCGGAGCATCCGTGCCATTTAGCATCTGGCTGACGGAGTCGTTTGCAGCCTCCTGCACATTTGAGGCCGGAGCTGCGGTTACGACGGTCTTAGCGCACTGTGTGCCGTGAATTTCATGCTGAGAGATGCTCCGATTCCCCAACATGCAAACACTGTAATTTTAGAAGACCAAAACAGACGGAGAGGAAAATGCAGATATCTGCCGGACTACTGAGTGCATCTTCATTTGCAACATGCCCAACTGCACTTTAAACACCCAGTAAAGTCACAACTGGAGTCTGTGGAGGCTGTTTGAGGACATTTATTTAAGTCTCACCTAAACTTTCCTGCTTTTAAAACGTTTGTAATAATGAGTTTTCACTCATTATTCTCTCTATACTCACGGGAAAGTGGGCGAGCTGAAGGCCGACACCAGCACTCCAGTGTAGATGGACAGGATGGAAATAATGACACAAGCCAGAAAAACAGACGCCAGCTTGTTGACGTATTTGACTCCCACAAACACCAGCAGTGACATCAACACCAAGAAGATGGAACCGTAGACACGCATGTTATTCAACATGGCCGCCGCTTCGCCGTCCGGGTTGTCCGAAACAAAGATGGCAGCACCAGGAGCCATGTACATCTGCAAACACATTCACTAAAGATTTACTAAATTTACTAGATTTACTAAATATTTAAACATTATTCTGTGAATTCATTTCTTGTGCCAACTTTCTTTCAAATAAATAATACTTTTAGCATTTTGATGTATAACGTATAAAGACATTGACATGTTTGAAAGTGAGGTTTCTGTGTGTGTGTGTGTGTGTATATATAGAATTTATTAATACAGTAAAATATTAGCTTCAACAATGTCTGTAAAAAACAGCAAATCTGCTAAAAATGATGAAGATGTGCGCACCAGTAAAATCTCGATGGCACCGAGGATGTACATGGACCCAGCGAAGGTCGTACCCAAATAGAAACATGACCCCACGGCCCCCCCAAACTCCGGACCCAGCGAGCGAGAGATCATAAAATATGACCCCCCCGCTAGAGGAAGGGAGGAGGAGAAAGAGAGTAGTGTTAGTTACTATGTTAACATGACTACAGAAACACTCCTATGAAAGTCCTACATGCAAGACAGAAGTCAAATCTGCAGATTCAGACAGCAGTGACCTACAGAAACTATTTTAATGGTAGGGTAGGCAATTTCAAAATTAGCATTAGCATGCTAGTTTTCCAGGCCACTCCTCCTCAAACACAATCAATATACATAATATACATAGTTTGACAGACATTTTAACGAAATGCAACAATTGGATGAATATTTTACGTACCTACGCATACACAGAAGATATATAGTTAGAATGCAGTTACAGTTGTTAATATACATTTATATTTAAAATATACAGTTATATACAAATATACAATATACATATTCTAAATATACAGTTATATTTAGACCATTGTACTGATGATTTCTGAATGTAAACATTTTTAATCAGCAAACCAAAAAAATTGCCTACCCTACCTTTAATACAGAGACTAAATGAAAGGTTTATGCTTATGTGGTGACCGGTAGAGATTTTATTAAACTGTTAAGGAACTTTAAACAGGGTTTAATATGAGTTAACTTTAGACATAAACAGTTTAGTCATAACTGTAATGTAGCTGAAGAAATTTAAGTAATGTAAATATTAAAAAAGTAACATCAAATTCAGCAGGTGTGTTACAGGTTTGTGTTTACTTGCTAATAATGTCTTTGAATGGTGAATTTGCAATGGTAAGTTTATAATAATGATTTATAATTTGAGGTGTTGGTCATATTTTACAGGAAATATCAGTTTAGCTTCTTTTGACTTCAACATACGTGAAAAGTATGAAAAGTGGCCAATTTTATGTTTTGAACAGAGATGGCAACAGAGAGGCTAAGTTACAGATTGCAAGTTACAGATTCATTGTTGTAATGAATTCTGTGAGTCATTTCTCTGCAAATGATACCAATCTGGCAAAAGAAGATTTGCAGGCAGCCAAATTATGCTGCATGGAATCATCTTGCTAGGTTGGGTTGGAACCACTTTCTTTAAATATTACATAATAATGTAAACAAAACCTGGAACACAAAGCCAGAGTTTCATGGGCTCTTATCAGAGCAGCTGTAAGCAGATGTTATCTTGAGAAGAGAGCGATTGTACCTGGTACGACTCCATTAGTAGCGATGGCACTCATAGATATGGCCGTTAACATGGTCTGTTGAAATAAATACATACAAAATTACAATTACTTAAGTTTATCAACAATCAGTATTAATCTGGAGAGCAGTCTCAACAATCTTAATGTTTTTTTTATTTAATACACGAATAAACGTGTGTGTGTGTGTGTATGCTGAGTGAGTTTAAAAGTGCACATGAGTGTGTTTACGAGTGTGTGTGTGCATTTGTGTGTGTTAAACTCACACAGCAGCAGCATATAAAGACAATACACAGCGCCTGCAGAACTCCGGCGGTACCGACGACCCACGTCAGTCTCAGAAAGAGAATGACTCCAAAGATGTTCTGCAGACAGGGCAGATACACGCCCATAAACGTGCCCATCTGAGGAGACTGACAGCAAACAACCAATCAGTGATCAACACCGAACCCACATCAGTCCTACATCAGCTGTGATTTAGCTGTACTTGTATGCAATTAATTAACTCTATTATAATTAACATTGTAGCAATGCATTCTGGGATTGCTTTTTTGATAGACACGAAATGCTGTAATTCATTGTAATTTTACTAACTACTGTTTAGATCAGCCTTTGGATCTAGGTGACACCTGCAATGCTGTATAGGAGGAAAGCTCACTAGGGTCTAAATCTTATGCGTGTCTAAATCGTGTGTTTGTGTGTTTGTTACCTTGCTGGGCTTGCGCTTCTCTCCGATGCTCTCGGCCTCCTCGTGCTCTTTGGCGCCCTGCGTGAGGTTTGTGTAGTTTGCCAAGCGATTGAGCAGAGAAGACACTTTGGGACGAGTGTCCATCTCTTCCTACACAGAGAGAGAGATACACAGTGTTATTGGAAAAATGTGTCTCACTGTAACAGTCAAGGACATGTTTATATTTACCCCAAAATTAATGAATCGATAAATTAAAGTGAGAAATAACCTCAAAGAGAGCAAGATTCCTGTCATAGAAATCATCATCGTCCACCGCATGAGAATTATTGATGTAAACGCTTGACAGCTTTGCATCACCTGACACACAGACACACAACAGACAGTTACAATAAATGTTTTTGTTGTGTTTAGTGCCAACAACAGTCAGCATCCACACTTTTACTTCCTTAAAACACACACACTTACTGATCGGACAGACTTCCTGTCTGACACAAAACTCACACGCCACACCCTTCAGCAAATTTACACATACATGAAGATAATTTTACTAGACTCATTGATATAAAAGACATGCATCTTAAATTAACTTAATTAAAATGCATCTATATATAATGAATTTATATTTATTTAGCTTTTGTCTTTTCCATGTGCCCAAAGGCAGTTTTTTGTTCATTTCTGGAGGCAAATATCTATAAGAACTGTGTGTGTGCAGGTTTTTCTACCAGGATGGTAAATATCACACACACCTACATTGTGGAAACCAGCCGGCGGTCCCCACAAGGGAACTTGATTAATAAACATAGTTTTTGTAAAATGCAAAAAGGTTTCTGTGAGGGTTAGGTTTAAGGGTTGGGTGAGAGTAAAGGGATAGAATATGCAGTTGTACAGTGCCTGTGTGTGTACACACTGTCTGCATGAAAAGTAGACAGATGTTCAGAATTCTGTGGGTCAAAATGAGAAACTTCCCGTTTCATAAGAGGATGTCGCATTTTCTGTGTGGCAGCTAACAAACTGGACTGAAACGCCTCCATAACCAAAACTCATCAATAACAATGATTATGATTAAAATTAGGAAAATTTCTGTCTCACCATGTTCCGTGGTGCTGCGGTCTGGTGTATCGCCCCCTGCAGATGTGGTGAGCCCCCCGGACGCTTCGCTGTACGGCTCGCTGCGGTTCACACTCTCCCTGGAGCCGAATCGGACCCTCCCACTGGAGCGTGAGCTGATGTCTGGGGATGTGTCTGGGAGGTCCTCGGCTTTGGTGGGTGTCACCGTGAAGCGGACGGACGATGTCATGGCTTCCCGGGGAGCCAGCGGCTGCTGGGGGTCCGCCAGCGTGTCGGTTCTGAGGGTCCAGTAGCGACGACCTGTCAACACTCAGTTGACGATGCGCGGCAGTGAGGATGCGGGCCGACACATCGCCATGGAGACAGTAAAGTGAAGCTGGGAGGGGTGTAAATGATTCTACGATAGTCTACAATATGTGTGGTGAACAGACTACAAGAATCTAACAATGTTATGGGTCAATATTTATTAATATTGATTCAATGAGATTTAGACCTAGAAAAATATGATATGCCTCCGGACTATTTTAAAAATACACTTCTTGATTATTGTGTATTGAGGTAGGTGATCTAAATTTGAGAAAATACGGTAAATATATTCTCAAAAAAGGGTTATTTATAGTCAAACCAATTTGTTTGAACCTGGTTTTTGTCTAGTCAGCAAAAATTTTGGCAGAACAGGACATCCTATTTATCTGCATGTAATGAAAACCTCATGGAAACATCTGACTAATGAGAAGTTTGTTCCTCTGTGACCCAAAACATCATCCTAATTGTTACTGAAATCACAAACATCAATCTGACCAATAAAATGTGAGTGTGAGAAGAGAAAAGACAGACAACAGAAGAAGCACAAAGTCAACAGTGACTGGTTTACGTGTTTCTAACTGGTTATAAAGCTGGTTTGTATGGTTGATCAGCAGGTAAACTCTTTCGGTCAAGCTTACTTGGAGCTTGTTATGCATCAGCAAACCCCGGTCAGCTTAACTGTTAAGTTAAAATACTAATAATGTTTTTTAATCAATAACTATTGATATACATACTAGAGCAAGATGCACCTGCACCTGCACAACACCTGGACGCCTCACAGACTGACAGCTGTCAATCACCTCCGCGTAAAGGTGCTCAGAAACTGGTCTGCTCTGGAAACATCTAGATCTCTAGATGTATGCCAGTGTCCAGAAACACCGTTTAGGTTAAGAGGCTGGTTAAGTTTAGCGACGAAGACGTCGTCTAGTAGAGATTATGGCTTTAAACGATCCGTCCCACAAGGTTTTGATGCTACACACAAAGTGTCACGGGAATACCACGGTGCACATGATAACACATGCTAGTCATTCAGTAAGCGTGATATACATTAAACGGCATGATATCATCGCATTGTGCCATTTTGTAAGGCTATGACGCCTATGTAGACAGCGCACTAGATCTCACTGTTATATCAACACCCGGGTGCCTCCATTAAGCCATTATAATCAGATCACAAACACACACCTGAGAGCAGGTCCAATGGGCCAGAAACGCGAATTCACAATAAAACCGGCCACATAACATCGCGTTTGTTTGTCGGCGTCTGTGCATAAACGCGCGCGCGTGTAAACCAGTATAAACCAGCTTCATCGTTCACTTCTGATAAACACGACCGGCAGTTTGAGAGTCAAGACATTCAGTTACCTCAGAGAAGGTCTTACTGGTCTCCTTAAGACCGGTTTGGTTGTTCAGGTGATTTTCGGTCCGTTCATCAGCTCGGATCTCCGGTTTGGGATCAAATCAGCACGTTTGACTGACTGCGGACGCATCCGCGCTCCCGAGAGGCGCGTTCTGTACGTCACAGCGTGCGCTCGATCGCGCGCATTCTGGGAAATGTAGTTTTTTTCTTACGTATTTTATTAAAATGACCTCAGGCGACTTTTGTTTGCCTTTTTAATCTCCATGCTGGCAATGTTTCAATAATTCGTACACCGGGGACCGTTAAAAATACTTAAACATTTTATTTCAAACGAAGATTCTTGTTTACAAAGCTAACTTATTCACGTATTGACAAATGACAAACAAAAACACAAAATGCGAAAATTGGTGTAAAAGTTCATTGTTGCTGGTTGGTTGACTCGTCGGTTTACAGCACGGGTCGCGGTTGTTGTGTCAGCAGAAGGCCGAAGCGTTTCTTGATGGTGACCCGGTGTCTGGAGAACTTATCGTCCGGAGAGAAGCGGGCCGGATGCGCCGAAGTCGTGGGCTGACCGACCGGATCCACTTTCTGCACACAGAACAAAACGACACAATTAAAGCTGTAGAAACGAACACATGTCATAATTGTTATACCAACACAACGTACTACCATAGCGATGTTGTTTTTCTGAACATTTGCAGGTACAACACATCTGAACATTTGTAGTAATAACATCTTTTTTTTACACGTACCACAGAATTACCGTGTTTTAACACCCTGTCACGATAATACAACTGTGTTACAGTACTAACAAGTGCTGTCATGTTGTTAATAATAAAGTAATATTTGTAATAGACATGCAGCGTTAGCATTAGCTGTTGCGCTCACCTTCAGAGTATAAACTCTGTCGCCGCTCTCGTTTAAGTAAAAATACAGGAACATGATGATCTTCCAACTATCACGGAAAATTGTATAAATTAGATGATAATGTAAAAACTGATCATCAAAAGCGAAAGAAAACGTATCAATAGCACAACAACTTACAACCACACGTGTGGATTCCAACTGGCTGCTGCCCGGATGTACGAAAAACACAAGGCATTGTGGGAAATTGCGTTTTTGTTTGTTTTAGCAAGCAGGCGTGTGAGAAACGACTGCCACCTGTTGTAAGAAAGTTTATACTGACTTAGAAGAAAAATGAAACAATTTTTAACTAAATTATATTACAAACCATAATAATTCACAACAACATATCGCAGCATATTAAATAATGTGTACATACATTTTGTGTAATGTTGTATTATTTATGACATTTATATCATTTATTTAGTATTTTCTCTGTCATTAGAAAATGGGGATGTTATTTGTGCTTGCTTTTGAAATTGTGTTGTTTTAAATCTGCATTCTGTTGGTGCAGCTGTCTGAGGTGAATCAGGTTTGTTCAATCCTCATAGTTTCTTCTTTTTACTTGATTTCTGCTGGATTTACTTTTCCTCAATTCTGTATGTATAAAACAATAATAGTAAAATCAGATTCTTGTATGTTTCTCAAGTCGAACGTGTCACAGTTTACAGTGAGAATAATACTTTGAGGATAGTGTTTTTTCCTGTTTGTCATATTCATTGTGTTTAATTACAATCTCTATTTTAATATTTTATGCAAATCTTGGATGCATTTGTATGTAAATGGTTTGTTGAAATTGCTGTAGGCAGACAGACAGTGTGTGTTGATATACTGCAGTACCGCATCTGCTATTTCATACTGTTTATATTAAGAATCATGATTTTATTTCCAGTCACTGGGTTTCTCGGCTCTAAAATGTAATGAAATCGTGGCATAACTGATAAAAACATGCCGATGGGATAAATTGTATTGTAATATCATATATGAACGATTATTATTAAAATGTTGAAAATTAACTCAACCACAATAGATCTAATTTGGTGAGATTTTGTGTATCATTTCTTTTTCTTCTTAGGCATAAAGTTTAAAAAAAATAAGATACATTTTTTCTCTTGTTTTAAGATGGCGAATCATTGATCACGCAAGAAACATCAAAACTCACTTGATTCTGAGAGATTAGCTTATATCCATCTATTAACAGATATTTATATTTGTAACAGACAGTTATATCTTCTATAACAGATGTGGTGACTTCACCTGAGAGTCTTTCCCACCTCTTCCACACTCACAACCAAGATCTTCTCATAGTGTTGAAATGGATCATTGGCTTCCCCCTTCTGGTGTCATGGACTTTGGACATGACCACCTGATCTCAGATCAGTCAAACATAATGCTTAACCATAACACATCCAGGCCTGTTCCATCACCATATCTGAACTGCCCCACTCCTGTGTTTAATACAATAAGTGATTTCCATACTGCCACTCCTCCTCACAATGCTTCCTGTTTCATTTGCATACCTCATCTAAACTGCCCCCCTCCAGTTTTGCATTTACACACTAACTGCAGCATACAAAGGTCTCAACCAAACTTTAACTACCCACCTATAGCACCGCATTGCTCCTGTCTAATGTATCAGACACACCTGGCCCACCAATTACCTCCACCACAAATGAATGTTTACTTCCCATCTTATGTGCCTTTCCCGAACCCTGTTTATCCCGCATCACTCTACCTGAATCCAAACATCTACCACAGTCATTCAGAAGCTGCTTCAGTCCAAAGCCCTGACAGAAACCAGCTTCTCCACACACAGTTTTTCAATCATTCTCCCACAAGATTAGTTCCTCAGAACATTCATGGAAACTACAGACTGTGGCAGAGATACTGTGAAAGGGCTAAAATCTTCTACTTCAACCGCCCAGATGTTGAGGCTCTGGCCTGCTTCTTAATGTGAGTGCACAAACATACACACATCACATTTCTGAGGATGGTACAAACTGGGACTGTTTAATCATACAGCAACGTATTACAATTCAAGAGGTGATTGATGTTACCGCTAACATACTGTAAGTGTGGCTTCCTGTTGGTATAATTGTGTTTGGCCACTCACTTGTTTCCAGGCATGTGATTGGCTGTCCCAAAGCTCATCATTCTGATCTGCAGTTTAATGCAGAAGTAAATATGGCCGTACAGGAGTGGAATCAAACTTCGGCTTTTGAGCAAGAAGAATTTTACAGGATTGCACAGATGTAAGAAACAATGTCTCACACTGAGATGATGTAAAATGTTTATTTACACATATTTAGTCAGAATTGAGAATTTGATGCTGTTTTTAAGCAGGGTGGTTAGTTTAATAGTTCACCCAAAAATGATGCTATAAAGATATTATAGAGATTCAAACAACAGATCTGATTTTTATATATCCTATCTATTCTTTTATTATTATCAGCTCAGTCTATTCATGGCGTTAGTTCACTCAGTGCTGTAATGTGTATTCTCAGGTTTATTGAGATGGAAGAACATGAGAAGAGAGTCAACAGAGCAGAAGATCTCAAAGCCGAGGAGCGCTACAGAACATCTGCTCAGACAAATAAACCCAAAGGTTAGAATTAATCGTATTGTTTCACTGTTGGTGCATGTTCACATTTTTATGCTACATGGACACATGATTGAATTTACAAAGAGTACGAAAACCAGTTTCCAGAGAACCAGGTCCAATGAGAGAAACATCAGTCTCTCTATGTGCAGGTTTACAGGTTGGCCAGAATCTACCTGCTCAGGATCTCGCTGAGACGACACCAAGCGACTTCTCAGAGGTCATGGAAGCTCTGGGGTCAAACGTCACTGACGGGTCAGGGGTCACAGGGGTTGATGAGCAGGTGATCGCTGATGATTTTGAGCAGTATCTCAATGACCTGTTCAACCAGGGCAAGTTTTTAACTGAGGTAAATGAATCTTTATAAACATAATACCTTTACATATCAGAAACTTCATCAAATCTCCTAGGAGAATGAAACAGCAGAATGCATTTGCTATTTACATTTAATGGAAGTTTGTGTTTTTACCTGTTGTATTAAATTAACAATCCTAAGGTGCATAGATACCGTATTAGTGAAGAAATATTCTGTTGGTTTGTCTGATGTTTTAGGATGGAGCTGAGATGGACATCAGCGCTCTACTTTTCACAGATCAGACTCCGGATGATTTACAGCTGTGTGAGAAAGAGGTGCAAAATTTGTACTGAACATCGTTTATATACTTTGTTAATTTGCATGAATCTTTATGCTGTGCAAATGGTTTTGAAATTACATGTAGCTGAGAATCTAATGACAGAATCTTTGTCCTTATCGTTGTGTTCTGGTTTAATTTCAAGCATAAACTCAAAATACATATACAGACATAGACTAATTCACATTAGTGGGTTTGTATGCTAACCTGAACATACGCTTCCTTTTGTTGTTTATATTAAGAAGAATTCCTATGAGCAGATGGCAGGCTGTCCATACTGGATTAATTCCAACCCCACTATGGATTCTGAACCACAGATTCAGTGTTTAGCTCCTCTCCAAACTCTCTGTTCCTCTGCTAGCCCAGATCTTCTCTCACATCAGGTTCAAGAGATGCAGAACATGGGTCAGATGTTGTCTACACCACCTACAGCGTCATTACTTCCTCAGGAAAACAAGCTGTTGCAGAGGGACGTTCTTACCACGAAATATTGCTCAGGAGAACCCTCAGTTCTCATAGACAGAAAAACATCTGAGTATCTGAGCACACAGGACCATGATGGAGGTAAGGACATGGTGGTCAAAGGAACACCTGAGATGAAGGAACATGTGAGAGATCAGTCAGCAGAAGACAACTACAGTAAAAACTAGCAGTATAACCAGAAGCTTTACTAGTTTACTAACACACACACACAACTTGACACATAAATGCCGTTCCTGAAAAAAGTGAAATGAGAAGCACAAGAAACAGCCACAGACACAGACATCAGAGACAATCAATGGCAAAAAAGTTTGAAAACTCATAAAAAAGAGAGACTACAGAACCAAAGGAAGAACAGCAAGAAATTAAAAGCAAAGTGATGAATGGATTTGAGGAGAGAACAAAAGTGGTTTTAATCACAGGAAAACACAATGCAGACAAACACACACACCGAGTAAAAACACAGAGAACAACCATGAGCGTCCCTGAGAACAACGAGTGAAACTGAAGAAACAAATGAGATCGTAAGATTATTTCAAAAATAAATACAAGCAAAAACATGACCTTTTAGAAACTTTCTTTTGTGTTATAATGTTTTTAATCTGAACTATTTTTGGCCTACTACTTCGGTTTAAATAAAATGTTTTACTTGTTACTTGTAATATTTATTTAAAAGGAACAAAATGAAACATCAGATTATTTAGAAATTTTAATATATTAAAGTATAAAACATGATATGTTGCTTTTATCTTTGGTGGTACAAAGTTCATGGCTTTTCAGGTAAACACAGCTTAAAACAAGAGAAGAAATATTTAAATACATGTACAAATTCTTCTAGCATCATTTAAAAAAAAAATACAGGGTTTGTTCCAAGGCACAGTGATACATTTCCACAACAGTTTTGACAGCACGAGAATACGAGCGAAAATGAAAATAAATCATTCAACAACACACATAGCTTCACATTCTCATCATGCTAAAATACATGACTGGACGAATACCAACAACTTCAGAGGACGACTAAATATTTGGAGTATTATGTAGCTACTGACCAAAGCAGTACTTCAAACAAATTTTACTTCAGTATCTGGTCCTCAATTAAACCTTTTATAATTGTTATAAATTCCATTGTTGTTTCCATTGGCTTTTCCATTCAGAATTCCGGCGTGATTCCCATCAGCAGACACGAGCCGATTGGAGTAGAGATTTTCCATAAACAGTTTACCATAAACTGGATGCGTCATCAATACGTTAAGAAGAGAAGCTTTAGGGGATAAATACATAGTTATTTACAATCCAGTTTTGTAAACACATTTTCAAATATTCCCTCTATTAACTAATAGTTATTAAGTAATGTTACCCTCTGTTGGTCTGCCACAGCTGGTCAGTGCCGAGTACATCTCTGTGATGTCATACTGCGGGATGCCCACCAGCGCCCCCATCAGGCCAGACAGATCATCTGCACTTAGCAGCCCATCCTGGTCACTGTCGTACCACTGTGGACAGAAGCATATGAACACAAAACAACAATTAGGCGGTTGAACTTCCCTTGATCATTGCACAACTTTCCCAGCACTAATTTCACATATTCATACAGTATCTTTGAGTATCTATATCATATTCATCCAGTATCTTTAAGTATCTCTTAGTATCTATAATGTTTAGTCAAAACAAACAACTTGTAACACAGGGCATCTCAACACACTCCCCAACACACTCACCGTGAACGCTGTGTGTAAGAGAGACTCCAAACTTTTAAATCCAGAAACAGCAGAAACACTCAAACAGATGTGTTTCAAATCCACTGTATCATCCTGCAAACACACACAAACATTATTCGTTAATTATTTTAAAACATCAACAACAGATCCAACTTTATTTTACTTGTTGTCAAAATATTTCCTTACACAAATCTCTTATCCATCTATAAATGGACTGTACATTTTTAGGTGTACTGCTCCTTTAAATGCTTTACCTTTGAGTAGAGTGAGCAGATCTTTACTGCTGTCTTTCTGTCCTTGAGATCCAAAAGCTTGGCAAGATGATCTGCCGTTACTATGGTGCTCTGACCTGAGTGACAGCTGTCAATCAAATTGTTCATCACCGCCTCCACACGAGTGTCACTGAGGCTGCAGATGACAATAAAACAAATTCTTAACTTTCTCCAGCCTAACATTTAGCAGTGATTGGAGTTTAGTGGCAGCGCTCGTACCCATGCTGACGGAGCAGTTTGAGGGTTTCCTGAGCTGGAGACTCCAGAGGAAGAGAGAGATTTCCCAGCTTTTCAACAGGAAAACGTCCCTCCATGACATAATCGGTGGCAGGAACACCCAGAGCCCTAAACAGACACAGAATTAATTTTAATTCTGTTTCATTTTCTCAGAGGTACATTTCAGGACAATATAGCAAGAGTTTCCATGTTGTCAATGACCACAGAATATAATTTGCATGTTTAATACAGACACACCGCACAAAGACAGAAAAACGAAAGTCTAAACAAGATTGCAGATCTATTATCTATTATAAATGAACTGTTTTTAAGAAACATGTTGCTTAAAAACAACAACAATCCAAAGAATCCTTGCAACACAAAAATAACAGTCAGAACAAAGCGTTTTTTTCTGTGTTGACTTACTTGGCCATTAGTTTCTGTACATTCTCAGCATACAAATCTGGGTTCTCCTTCTCCTCTTGTGATGGCGTGTAGACAGGCAGAAACTATAACCAATCAGAGCAAATTTAGAAAGATTATTTAAATCCTATTGGTCAAAAACTGTAAGAAGGCTAGATATGATTGGCCCTCAGTCATGTCAGTCATGCAATAGGACCACCTACCTCCACAGTGACGCTTGTGTAAAGCTGAGATGTTGTGTACCACAGAGCTTCGAGCCTTCAAACCAAAACAATGACAGAAAGACTAAATAACACATTTTTATTATAACATCTTTAAAATGTAAGACCATTTATAACCATTCACATTTACATAAAAAATCCTTCTTACCAAGAAATTCCCTTCCAAGTCCAGCGAACTGTGTCCTGAAAAATATTTAGGGGACTTAATTTTGGAGAAACATTATGATGTAGATTAAAAGTGGACTACGATTGTGTGTTATCACATTATATATGAATGGTCTACAACAGGAAGTGTGCTTCAAATGAAGATTTCATTGTTAGTTTGTGTTGGTTAAATCTCTAGCAGCTCAATGCTGTTCACACAGGCACCGCGGTGACCTTCTGTTACATAAACATAACTAATTTTAGCCGCACACGCCCCCCCGAGGCATTTACTGACACACACTCACTGGTTTATTAGGATAGTGAAGCAATACAGGCTGAACAGGAACCCCCGCCAAGAACGCACCTGTTGAGAGACACGGGGCGAAACATTAGTTCACATGAGATCAAAACAGAAGGTCTGTTTATGTCTATCAGCCTCTAGGTTATAATCGAGTTTGCTTCTAATAGATGATGAGATCTTTGTGGAAGCCAGTGGCGTATACAGATGTTTATCCACACAAAAGCTTTCTACAGTGAGAATGCCCCTCCCCCTAAAAACATCTGCCTCAGACTAGCAAATCACAATTTGCTTGGGTAATATAAACAATTTTTTCCAGTAAAAGAGGCGAGTCCTTTAATATGTTCAGCCCAAAATGTCAACACATGTAAGCAAACTCATCAGGTCATTTTATGAGCCCCTGATACCACAATCTCTGTGTGTTTTTATGTGCTGTACGTACCGGGTTTGAATTTGATCAGCGCTTTACCATTAGTCGTCGTCCCTTCGGGAAACATTAGCATCTGCCGAGGCAAAAGAAAGAGTCAGAACTTATTTTTAACACACATCAGCACTAATATCACAACAGACCTGTTCAGTCACATTCACTGTGTGTGTGTGTATGTGGTTTACAAGGAGAACAGAAACATTGTATACTGACGTGTTTTACAACGTAAACGCTTGTTTACAGCGACAGTTCCTGTGTGCTCCTAAACCAAACAGTTTAAAAACTGAACTGTGTTTTTTCAATAATAATGGTAGCAGTTCTGTGAGAGTTAGGTTTAGGAGTGGAGTTAGGGTAGAAAAATGAATTAGCTCAGATTAAAAATCATTACACATCTGTAATGAGTCATTGTAAACCACATATACACACGTGTGTGTGTGTGTGTGTGTATGTTGGCACCTGAGGCCAGCGGCCATTAGACGTCACTCTCTCTCGGATCTGAGAAACACATTTTTTCCTGGATTCTGGGTCTTTCCTGCTCACCAGGACTGCCTGGTTAAACTCTAGCAGCGCTGGAGAGAAAGAGAGAGTTAGTGGTGTGCGATAAAGTCAGCACCACTATTATATGACTGAATGTTTTTATATTTTATACTACATTGTATTACATGAGCTGTTTATAAGTCATTCATTTCACTGGGGTTTGAAGTTTTGCAACCCTGCTGTGAAAACGTGGACATGCGAAGCTGTGCAAATGTGTGGCAAACTAGTCTGATATTGCTAGTTAATAATCAACAGCCTTCAACCACCCAGAACACCTCAGTAACTCACTGTGGTTTTACTGTGATAAACATCCTCCTGAGAAACTATCAAAATCTGGAACTGGATTCAACATTTTTTCCGAGACTTTGTTCTGTGACACTATTGGTGAATAAATGTCAGTAGCCACGCCCCCAGTGATACCTCATCACAAAGCTATGCATTACAAATTAAAGAACGTGATTGGCTATTGTCACGTTGCACTGTTGACAGTTTTGCTTGCTGTAGAAACTGACAAACAATGTCACCAGCTGATGTCATCACCACAGAACCGGTCCGTTCCATTCTTACCTCCTATCACAGGAAGTTTGGTGTTCTCGGATCGGGACACAACAGTTGGCAGGCCCATCACACTTAGAACCAGCATGTCCAGAAAACTGCTATGAGGCGCTACGGCTAGTACAGGAGCCTCTCTCAGCCCCGCCTGCCGACCTTTGACTTTAATCCACAGGAATCCCACTGAAAAGAAGGCAGCCCGGCTGAGGAAGACCAAAATATGATGATAGAACCACTGCCGCCAACCCTGCACAGGCTCCGTCCTCTCAGCCTCAGACAGACCGATCAATCGCAGTAGAGCCACGGGCCACATGAGCAGGAATAAAAGGCTGGTGAGAACGATGCGGACTGGAAACAGTACAGAGCCCAGAATTATTCCCTGAAAAACACAGAATTTCTTATTTATGAGAATGTCATTTATGAACATTAGTTGAACGTTAATATACAGCTGCTATTCAACCTGGTAAACTGATCATCCTGGTTAAGCTAGTTAGAATGAGTAAACCACAGCATTACCACTTTACCACAATTTTACTGACAACTTATCTCCCAAACAACTTTACAATTTATCATACAAGCGCTAATGTCAAGTTCAACTCAAGTTTGAGGTGACACAAAAAAGGTGTTATAGAAATATATTTTTAAAGGTAGAATATAAATACACACTTCTATACATTGCTATAAACAACAACCTTTGTTTGGACAAGCAACAATTCGGGTTCCTGGTATTAGTTAAGCTTAAATGAGCCAGTTTAGAAAAGTAAATGTATTTCTGTATAATAATGAATTAAAAATGAAAAAAAGTTATACATTTAAACAAAGTTATTTGTGACCACCCTCAATTCAGCAAAAACCCTGCATATAGTCTTTCCATTTGATCTGATCTTCATCAAATAAACATCAGAAAACACAGCGTGTAAAATTTTACACTGCAGGGTGGAAAAATAAAAATCTGAGGAATGATGGAACTCGGATCAATGACCAAGAGTTTCCTGTAACTATCGTAACTATTCCTGTAAAAATCTGTGTCTGTACAGAACACAGACCAGCTTCAGTCCAGCATGTTATGAACCGCTTCCTATCTTCTCACCATCTGCAGAAATTCACATATTTCCATCTACACTGTAAAACTTCACATGATGTGTGTGATGCTGAAATAAAGACGTGCCCTTTTTGTTGTGTAATTTGTTTACGAACTGTTTATGTCTTTTGTTGTGACTTAAAACAGTCTGTGAAAGTCACACAAGATGTTTTCTTCTTGCCCAGTGTGTGTTTGTTTATCCAGCCATCACATCTTATAAAATAAAGTACTAAAAACTGTATGTATTTATAAAGTTCATATTACACATCTAATAAATTCACTGTGATGGTTCATGTCACTCTCAGATCATTTCTTTACTGATAAAATTGGACCATACAAAAAGTTTGGCGTCCATATAGTTGCCATGGTACATTTTTTAACTCCTTAAATGGACTTCCGGGACAGCATCACGCTGGCGAACACATGGCGTCGAGGAACACAAGAAAATCCAACAACTTAAAGACGATCTTACCCGGATCCTCTGAGCTGCTGTCAGATGCACCTCATGGACGAACGGGTGCGAACTGTATCCATTACAGCACAACATTATCCTGCAAAATCCTGGGAGATTTTGAGACACCCGCAAATCCTGGGAGAACGACTTTGAGGAGTCCCAACAAAAAGGTCAAAGATCCCACAAACATTCAAGAGTAAAAATGACGGTGTTAAAGAAACGACAAGAGCCTGTAAGTGTAAAGCAGCGCTTGTGTGTCCGACCTTTGAAAACGAATGAGCGAAACTTCGCAAACAGGCGGACGATGAGTTGCACGCTCCGCCTGGCCACGCCCCCATTCGTCTGGCCCCGCCCACTGGGAGCATGTACACCCCACCTTAGACTATAGAAACTCAATTAATCACCACATACACCCTGTTTAAAGAATGGATGCAGCAACACAATGTGAACAATGTTTGTACCCACTGTATACAGTTAACCCTTAAGACCAAACATGGATATAAAACTATATAAGTCTAACTTTAAATTTAACTCTACCACGATGCAATTGCTTTTTTTTATAAATGTACTCTTCATACATTAATAAACAATACATTTCCCAGTAACCGGAAAACTCATGGGCATTCACTGATCTAAACCTCCCCGTTTCTTTTTTTGTTTGTGGGAGTAAGTCATGAAAGTTCATGAAAGGAGAAAAGCTATCGGTCAGGTTGTGCTAATGTGCCTGAGAAGAAACTAAATTATGTTGTAACCATGTTTTTTGTTTTCTGGGTGGAGACGCGTTGACATGTAGCCATTGTTAGTGCTGTTCAAATCCTTCAGTATAACGACACACACAAACTTAAGTGTCAAATATATTTATAGTGGTTCTAATAGGCTTTTACAGTGCATTTATACAGACTACAGATGTGATTGGATAAGGCTTCTGTAAACACGGTGAATAAGTTATCAGAACAGTGAATGATCTTTCAGATGTTTGTTCTGCTGAGAAGCATTAAACATGTTGTTGGACTAGTTCACCGAGTTCAGCCCTGCGTCTGGAGGAAGATGGTTATGTAATGAGTTGGCACAGAATGTTTTTTCTGCTGTTTAAGACTTTGTCTTGGTGAAGTGAGCTTTTAAGCTTTTGTCAGGAATCTTGTTTTAAACCTTGAGAACTATGATACACGTGTCCCTGAAAAATAAAACACATCATGCATCATTTATTCATTATATAAAGTTTGGTGTCCTAAAATCATCTTTTAGTTAATCAAAACCAAATCTTATGAAGACTAAATTGTTTAGAGGATTCAATTAATCAATGCAGCCAAAGTCGGGAAATTGTATCTGCTAAACTAGAATCTTTAAACAAAGATTAGTTATTCTCAACGTTTTGCTGATTTACTTTAGATAATTTGCTTTTGTTTTATAGCTCAAAATTATAAGAGTTATGTAAACAAAACCATGTGATTAAGGAAATCTACTAGTTTACTTAAAGTATTCATTCAAAATTACATGTATACATTTATACATACTACAACTTCATCCAAATAAATCTATTTCACTTTAAAGACGGCAAAAACATTTTTTTATTAGTTTGTAAGAACATTAATAACAACAAAAATCCGAAACACAAAACATCTGTTAATTGAAATCACAAGTATAACTTAATTATTAGCATGTGTGTGTTATAAAGCAGTGTGTGTGTGTGTGTGTGTGAAACATTGAGTCCTTCACATCACCATCCCTCCGCCCATAATCTCCATTCTCTGAGGGGAAAATAAACAAACGTGAGAAAGTGTCTATTTTAATTCAAAGCAAACACAAACACAGACTCATGTATTATTCACATACCTGGGGTGGTTCTATGAAAGCCAGCCAATCAGATGAGTGTGTTGGGAGGAGCCCCATTGATTGACATTTGTAGATGGCCAGAGCTGAACCGAGCAAATTTCCGATGAGATAAACCAAACCCTGCAGCCACTGCTGACTGGAGCTCTCCAACAACTTGAATGCTTTAAAACAAACACACACACACACCATTTCTGTATCAACGTGACACATGTGACATTTTAATCAACTTCATCAGACAGTTCATCGAGAATTTGCCCAACCCACAGAGCCTAACCCAAACCTAACTCACACGCAACAAACATGCACATGTTGTCATTTTTCAAAAACTGTATAATTTACAAGCATGTTTTCTCATGGATCTAAATGTCCCCACAAGGTCAAAATGTACTGATATAACTGTACTTGTTGGCACATTTGGTTCCCATAACACAGTAAATTCCAGGAGCGCACAGAACTGGAGATGCAGGAGAATGAATGTAGCAGGAGAACCTTCATACAAAGTGCCAATAGAAGCTCATGTAGATACTCACTGGCTGACATGGACATGAGAGCCTGAATGGGTCTCCATGCCATCATGCAAACCATCATGATGGGGAAGATGGAGATGGTGTTTCCTGACATGTACATAATGAAGAGGTTCATGGGAATCTGCTTCAATGGTCCCAAAGCCACATCCCAACATCTCTGTAGAGCAACAGAAACCGCAATTACCAATCACACCATCAGCTGTACCTCAAACTGCCCGATCAGGTTCTCAGGGCTCAAGATTTTGGTATTTATTAGGTGACTTTTTATTTTTATTTATTCATCACCTTCTCCACCAGGTTGCGGTCGGCCTCCTGTACACTCGTGTCCGGGACGGGTTTATCCGAGTAGCCCACAGGATACATGACATCACCTTCTTTGCTCTGCCTGTCACCACGATTTCTGCAAAAGAAACAAGGACACATGGAATTCAAGTCCCCTAAAACTGTGGTGAAAGGTGAGTAGTTGATTAGTTTGTGTGCTAATTAATGAGAACCAAACCACGTCATGTTTAATTCTCATGTGTCATGTGATGGTGCCATGGTGACACATACAGGTACAAAAGTAAATTTGATCCTTTAATGTCTCCACAGATGTGATAAAGTACCTGCTGTTGCCAAGACTTAGTTCCAAAGCCCATTTCATTCTCTTTGTTGTGGCCCCGCCTCTTGTTGACAGAGCTCCACCCCCCTGACTACCTGGTGAGGTCATGCTTTCTGCTCAGTGTGACAACTTTCAATAAAAAAAACATAATGAGTTCAGTAATACCATCTTACATTTTAATGCACACATATATCACAGTTTGCTTACCATTGTCAAGTAATATAACAGAATTTAACACATTAAATTCATATAGAATTAGGCACAATAATATAGAATTTAATCCTCAGTAATATTAAATAGCAGCACGTATTTACTGTGGGGTTAGTTACATATAATTAATAACAATTACAATAGTAAGCACATGTAACAAAGACACTGTAAATTAACCTATTTAATCCTCCTACATTCTACAATATCTAGTTGAATAAAAGTATCATTTATGCCTGTAGTGTTTCTTGTATAGACAAATTGTTTTTTTAATGCAATTGTCTGATCCGACTATAGGGGTTTTCTTTTAAATAGCGTTAAACAGTGTTTCTATCACAACACACTACATATCATAATCTGATAAAATTATCACCCTTATTTCTCCACATTCACTCTAATACACAATCTGAAGATGTTTCAACAATCCTGCATTTATCTGTAAAGCTATTTTTACATGATCCCGATTCATCTGCAGGATTTATTCAAGCAAAAACATCGCCAAGATGCCTCACCTTCTAAAGATCCGATCAAGCGCAATAAACTACTCGATAATAAACTATTTAAATGCACTTAAATGTCAGATGAATTCAGACTTAACAGCTTTTCGGATTTAACACTCCAGCGTTTCTTCTTTCAGGAACGCCAGTTGATGACGTCAAAGAACTTCCGTCCCCGTCGTATGGCGTCATACTCGGACTCTTGTTTTGTAGCGTTAATAAATACTTAGTAAAACTAATGTTTGCTCTTAAACATCTCTCAAATGCAGTTTTTTCTTGAATGACATTCTTAAACATGAACATTTATTTTGTTTTAAATGTAACATTTATATTAAATCTTTATATGTTAAATAAACGTATTGTCTCTGAATGAAGCAAATGTTACCCACGACTATTTTTATAATAACAAAAACTTTATTTTCACTTATCTGACCTTTTTAATAAATTATAAGAGTATTTTTGGTGTTGTTTTAGGAGAATAATGCATGTCAGACAAAACAGAAAAAATGGACGAAAACAAAACAGAGCTGTTATTTTAATACAATTTAGTTTCACATCTGTAAACAAACAGTATTACATTTTGTTAAAACGTATTTTCAAGCATAAGTATTTACAAATCACATACTATTTCCATGTTCTGCTTTGTAAAATGCAGTCACACAACTATAATATACACATCTATATTGCAAAACATTGGGCAGGGTTAAACCTGTGTGTGTTTTATTTATAAAGGCTCAGTTCTGGACAGTGGTAAAGGCACATGTAAGCGTCACACAACAAACGTCGGACCGGGTCCTTGAGGGACGAGGCATCTAGTCGGGAAATCTCCTCCACAGACAGACTCAGATAACGGCCCACATCGGGACACGACCTCACCTGGGGCACGTTAAAACCGTTCTCTTCTCCTGGAGAAGCACAAAAATCAGCCTGTTTACTGTCTTTATATCTGTTCCTGCTCTTATTCTTGATAATCCATCAGTGCACAATAATCACAAAGTAAATTAAGGTTGTTTTTTGTAATTGTTCATAAAACTGTAATTCCAGTACATCCAAACATCCAGTAGATGAACAGTTTAAAGTGATAATAAACAGTTTAAAGTGTTAATAAACAGTTTAAAGTGTTAATAAACAGTTTAAAGTGTTAATAACAGTAAGTATTACCTTCTCTGTCGGCCATACTGTCAAAGAAGAGCCAGTCTGTGGGCTGGCGGCCGTACTTGACGAAGCTCACGTAGTGGCTGGTCTCAATGCACGTGACGGCAAACAGATCCATCACCTGTCGGACAGAGTGCACCGGACCCTCCCAGGAGCCCTGCGGGACCCTGATGCGTGTCGGTTTGTGTATCTGCCGTTTTTTGTGTGTGTGAACCTGTCGCAGAGAGATGTTACGCGTGTTAACGCTGCGAGACACCAGTTTAAAGCCGCCACACATGCACACATTTACCTGCGTGTTGCAGGTGTTGCAGTACTGCTTCAGTTGACCCGGAGTGATGTCAACATCCTCATAACACTGCAGACACTCCCACTGCGCCAGTGACTGACAGATGCTGCACTGCCTCAGACCTGCAGAGAGACGAATGAAAGAAGTTATAGTAAAATGATACTGAACAAAATAAAAAAGATGAGAATGTAACCATAAAATATACAACCACAGATCATTTAATTACATTATGAAAGAAGGTAAGTAAATAAATGTGATCTATTTATTATACATTATTAAAATACAACTGCATTATTAAATCAAATGAATGGATAGACGTGAGTAAACAGTTTCTCACTCTCATCCAGAAGGTCTGTGATGTCAAGCGTCAGGGACGGCAGAATAACATCAAACATCTTGAACTCTTTGCCAAACCTGGGCATGAGGAGCGGCAAACAGGACGGAGCCTGTGGAAAACAACAGAACTTCAGAGATGCTGTATCATCTGACTGAATATCGCTAGCAGGCAGACACTACAAACTACATATAATGATAATTCTGCACAAAACGTCACATTTACAGTGAGACCTCCACACACACACACACACACAGGCACACACTAACACAGACACACACACACACACACACACACACAGGCACACACAAACACAGATGCCTGTCGCATTTGTATACATTTGCCAGCAGGTGTAAATAATAACTTGTCTTTTCTTGAGCTCTTACAGTTTATTCTGAAAGTTGAATAAACTTTATTTAAAGTCTACATGTAGAGATGCTGTGTAGCTTCACCTCTGTGAATTTGAGTCCAGAATGCATGAAGGAAGATTCCAGTAACATCTGCACACTGGCCACCTTCATGAGCCCCGTGGCCGGAGGCCACAGCAAGACTGGGGAGACAGACGGAGACAGAGGAGAGACGACGGGAGACGATGGAGGTGCTGAGACGGATGGTGGGAAAAGCTGATAGATGAAACACTCCTGTGGTTGCTGACTCTCTGACCTACAACACACACACACCTATTTGAACGTATAAAGACATGCTTTTTGCATTAACATTATACATAACCTTTGCTCATGCAGTAAAGACAGACAGACAGACAGAGAGACAAAAGACAGACAGGCAGATGAATGAGGGTGTTTACCTGATCTTTAGAAGTGGTTCGACCCGGAGAAGCAGGAAAAGCTTGTTGAGAAATTCCTCAGGATCTGAACAAGGACAGTCCATAGACATAATGGTATTTATACTGCATAAACTGTATACTCTATCACTCTACACCAAACACACCTTTCTCCTCATTGGTAAATCCAGCATCTGCCGTTTCTGCTTGTAGAAGTTTGCGTAGGGCCATGGTTTTACTGGCACACACATACCCAAACCTACAAACACAACAATATAAAAAAAACACAATATAAACCCCAAAACATTAACAAACACACAATATAAACACACAATATTAACAAAAACAACACAATGCCTAACAAACTTAATGTTGTGAATATTAGTAGAACTTTCAATAAAACATGTTTAACATAAAGGGAGTGTTAGGGAAACATTCTTAGAACCTAAAATGTTAGCAGGTTCATGATATAACATGAATCCCAACCACGGCTGTGACACATACCTGCGTAGAGGATTGACGATCTCACAACGCAGAAGATCCTGAGCATTTGTACTGCGCGGGTTGTTCTGAGGTCCAGTGGGCCAGAACAAAACCCAATCAAAAGAGCTACAGCATGAGAACATACTGGAAGACGGAAGAATCAGCAGTAAAGTAGTGTGAAACTACCGCAGCAATTACAGAGAACATTCAACTGCATTAACTGCATGAATGGAGATCAATGCCAAACTTCACAAATGTTTCACCAAACTTTTATGACTCCCAGGTCATTTTCTTCTATGAATAATGAACAGAGAAAAGCTTTTATTTTGTCTTCATGTGTTTGTGTTTTGATTGTTTTCGTTTCCTGTATTCTCAGAAGTGAAACTATGGTTGAGGAAACGGTTGGTTGGTTGGTTTTACCTGAAGAGTGAAGCATCCAGGTAGCAGGAGTTCAGATGACCCTGAATTCCTTTCTTGAAACCTTCATACATCAGACGGGCGTCCAGACCCAACAGGGGTGGCGTGTTCTCATCCACACGCTTACTGCTCCAATTAGCAAATGCTGAAACACACTTACTGTTACTACAGGAACCACTTCATGACGCATTATACCCCGCTAATGGTGTTCACTGCACTGCACACCTATGGAGTTGCAACGATCCACTTGATTAATTGGCGTTTCTGGTGCAGGAAACCTGGAGTCGCGTCTGCAGTTCCTCAGCTTGACAAACAGCCCTTTGTTGGCAGGGCAACGGAAGTGACGCTCGCCCAGGTAACTACCATCTGTGGCGGCTGACATCTCCTGATCCTGAAAAAAACGTCACTCAAGGCTTTAGTTTCTGATGTCGATACTTTTGCGTTCACACTCGGTTTAATTGATCTGAAGTGAGATTCAATTCCTCTGAATCTCTTTACACACATTTTATACACAACTGTGTTTCTCACTCAAGAAAACATGAAATGACTGTGATGTCAAATGAATCCACGTCAAAACCTTGAGTGGGAAAACTCAAAATATTATAAAACAAAATTTTATTTGTATTTATAGCTGTAACTTTTAGGTAAAAATGTGTTATTAAGTACAGATTTGCAATAAGGTGAGTTAATAATAATGGTTTATAATGAAGATTTGTAATATGAGCTGTCAGTTCCAATTTCCCAGAAATGTGTGGCTTTATTTGACTTCAACATATGTAAACAAAATTTTGTAACGTAACCTGCAATTTTATGGTCAAACAGAGATGTCAAAAGTTACACACTTCAGCTTTAAAGGTGCAGCAAACATTTAAAGGTGCTTTAAAGGTGCAGCAAACATTTAAAGGTGCTTTAAATAATGTGAATATTTTTACATAGTCCTGTGGATGGGGCTGACCCTACAACAGCCAATCAGCAATAGAGACATTTGCACCAGCTGTTGTGCTGGTGCTGGTTGTTCATTATTTTGAGCGCAGAATAATGAAGGGAGTGGTGGGTGTGTCTGCAACAGCATTTCTCCAAAATCTCAGAAACGTCTTTTGATTCAGCTACTTTAATAAACCGTTGTAAAACAACACACTAAACAACAACAACTTCGATAGACACTTAAAAAGCAGAAGCACTTCATAAAAAAACGTAGCCGTTCTTTTACCAGCTCAATTCCAGCGACTGGCTCAGAGACCCCACTGATCTGTCCAATCCAACGAATCACTCCAAAAAGGGGCGGGTCATTCACCTCTACCATAGAGCCCACCTCTAACCATGTGTCAAGCTCTGCCTTCTGTTCAGTAATTGGTGGAGAAGGGATGTTATGGAAACCGTTACATGAAAGGTCAGAGGGTGGTGACATGGGCAGAGCTTTTGGCTTATTGGGGGGGACGGGAGGAGGCTTCAAAGCAGGTTTGGGTGTAGTTAGAGGGGGAGGTTTCAAAATGACTTTTGGGACGGAGTTGGATGGAGGCTGGAGGGCCTTTTTAGCTGTAACTAGCATGGCAGGTTGGATCAGGGGTTTGTTTGTTGGGACCGCAGACTGGGAGTCTTTGTTGGGGGTGGGTGATGATTGCTGAAGGCCAGTTTTATTAGATAAGGGCACCTGGGGCAGTTGTGGAAGGAGTTTGGGACTCGCTAC
>JBAJNP010002684.1:0-21237 GCA_036877545.1 Yasuhikotakia modesta
TAATAGACTGAAAATAGACTGTATATAACTTCATCTTTTATATGAAAATTTGGCCTAGAAATATTAATTCTTGATTTTGGTGCAATGTTGCAACAATATAAAATGTTAGAAAAATGTTTTCAGCTTCAAATTTGTTTTTTTTCCCCCAGACGGAAACATTAGTGTTTAGGCCAAAGACTACATAATAACAAGACACTGAAGTGGTATTACTTTGAATGGGCAAAGTGCAATATTCAATAAAGCTGTTCTAGAGAAGGATGCCTTGATTTTCAGTACAAAGAGCCAGACCATCATTAATCATTAGAGACTAATGATTCTCTAGGGAAGAGGCTCTATGCTGTAAAGGTTCCTGCCAACCTTTGTGTTTGTGCAGTAACAATTGCAAACATGGTTATTGTGTGGTTGCTTCCTTAAAAGAATGTTAAAGCACATTGTCAGGTTTGGCTCAAACAATGGGCGGGACTTCCTGTTTGAACCATGACAGGATGGAGGACAATAAAGCTGGTTATATCCACCTTCAGTCCAATCACTTTGATTAATCAGCACTTTACACTTTTGACACAAATGACAAAGTTAATGCCATAGCCTATTGTTTTCCTTTAGGATTGGTTTTTAAGTTTGTGGTTGTCTTAACATGCACAAAAACTCTTGAAACTTGGCAGACATGTCAGAATTGTGAGCCATCATGACCCAAGCAAAGCTTGGCATATGGGTGGAAGTCTGTATGTGATAATTTAACAACTGTGATAAATGTGATAATTTAACAACTGAATCAATATCCTTTTGTCATAAACAGTGTGTTATAAGTAATCGACTTAATTTACTTTATTAATATGGCCACTGTATGTAATATTGTCATTACATTCATGCAGTACTGCCAGATAACTTTAATTTCTGATATTTCTGCTTTTTCAGCTACTGCAGAATGCTGAATTTTAATAAAAGACTGTTTACCGCAACTTTTCAAGCATAAAATGAAACTTTGAAAGCTTTGTTCTCTAGAATTTCCTTAAAAAACATGATCTTTATATAAGTTTTATAAGGGAAATGTTGAAATATGAAAGGCAGAACAAGAAAGAATTATAATCATATTATAATCACAATTCTGATGACACACAATACAGTGAATCGTTTCTTCCACAAACACGTTTTGTTACAGATTGAGGGTCCTAGAGGCACTCCGTCATGTTATGATTTTTAATGACAATGCAGAGTAAAATATCAGGGTTAGACAGAAAGAATTTACTGTGTTTAACTGGTGAGATAATCACAGACAGGCACCTCTTGTGAAACTGTGTAACATTGTACCTTGTAATTGTGGTTCTGGTTTTTAAGAGAAATAACACCTGCATGAGGGGAAAAACTCGTCTGAACTTTTCATAAGATGGCTACTGTAAAACTAGAAGAGGTTGAAAAATGCATAATTATTGGTGTACTTTTTCCAAAACGTAAGACACTCTTTCCAGTGTTCATTAAGGGACTTCTATACTTGGCTCTGTGACATCTACATGATTTCTGGCCAATTGTCACCCTTTAGCCCAAATCTGTGCTTGTTAGAGAGCCAGACTCTTGTTTCAAGGGACCTGATACCGGCCGCCTTTGAAACATGATCAGATTCATCTCCCCCAAGCACAGATACAGACAAAGGATTAAAAAATAAGGACATGTTTATTCAAATATGCAAAGGCTCAAGAATCTTCCACAGAGGATATAAATGAACTGAAAAGCCAGAAGACACACCAGTACCTTTATCAGCATGGATCTTAGTTACAATATTAGTTAGGTGAGTTTAGGTCCTTATAAACAGAATCCCACAACTTCTCCCATACAGACTAAATCACAGCTTGGAGAAGTTTTAAATTTAGAAAAATGTAATAATACATTTTAAAACAGACAAAGGTCAGTGAACTCACATGCATAAATCTCTGGAACTGATTGTAAAATTAATTGTAAAAAATTAATAGAAAGTGTGCATGTGTAGGAACAATAATAAATCTAAATATTAATGATAATCTAACTGATTATAATAAATAACCAGTTAATACATCTAACTGTTAATAATGAATTTAACTGTTAATACATCTGACTGTTAGTAATGAATCAATATTTAGCTGGTTAAATAAATAGTAAAATTTAGAATCAAATTGTTTACCAAAACCTGAACCAAAGGGTACGAATGAAGATGGACAAGCAGCACAAAGGCAGAGCATTACAAAAGCCTGTTCCACCCCCCTTTTCCATTAGAGATAAAAACGTCTACAGGCAGACAAAAAGACTTATAATTATGCCGGCAAGATAGAAGCTTGAGGTATTGGCTGAGGATAAAACATAGGCCACAGATCTCACAGACAGTCCCTGAGGGCCCTCAGAAGCTGTCACCCAGTGACTACTAACAGTGCAAACAAACGTCTTCTGTTCTTGTGTCCTGCCATTGTTCCTAAACAAACAAGGCAGCAAATGTGGTCAGGGAAGTGTTTAGTCTGCTAATGTACTTGGAAACAGCAGAATTGGTCCTAGACAGTGCTGCCATTGTCCATCTGGTTACCGTGGGAACGGATCCCACTCACAGAGCGATCCAGTGCGCAAGAAAGTTAGGAAAAAAGGAAAACCAGACATAGGGCTGCTACTGCTGCATACAATTTTCCAGAGAGTGCGGAAAAAGAGATGATAAAGGAAAATGACCACGAACAATGTGCAGCTTTGCCTTTAACGATGCCAAAGGCATCTACAAAGCTACAAAAACACACAGCTCTATTCTGAATGTTGGTGGATTTTTGCCTCTTGTTAAAGAAAAATGTGATGGGAATTCACACAGTTTGACAGACAGACACCAAACAACCATGCAAAACATTTGGAAACTTAAATGTACTAGTTATTTGGGAAGTACAAAATATAGTTTTGGTTTTCAGAAGTTTGGTCCCTCTAAGAAATATACAACAGAGGGGAGACTCCCTGGAGTGGAGAATAATTTCAATCTGTCATTTTATGACAAGAAATCTATTTTGGAGCAATTTGCACTGCATAAAAACATCACGCAAGCATCAAAGCTGAGGTATATGTCATCATAGAAACTATGGTTCCAGTAAGAGTCTCTGAATTTGTTTTATTTTATTGTTTGTCTTTAGAATTGGCTGTAATGAGAGTTTCTACAGTTGTCAAAGACAGACTCTGATGAATGGTAAGGGTATCCCAGACACACAAACCTTCTCAATTTGGCATTAGGTGAAGACTATTTATCCACACAACTGATTAAAATGGACAGCTGCAAACTTTACAAAGCAAACAGTATATCGGTGTGGAGGGACTGGCATCATTATCTGTAGCTAGTTATTCTAGTCAGTTCATTTGGTAAGGAGGAAATAATGCAAATGAGATGACCAATCAAATTTAACATCTGTCATATAATTTGTTAGTTAATCAAGCAAATCAGCAGGTTCCTTCATTGAATTAGATATATACTGCAACATCCTCACAAGCTAAAAAATAAACATCATAGCAGATGCTGAGGGCAAAATAGAAAGGTGTGTGTTAACTTTCAATTAACACTTAAAAAATTTTAATATTTTTAGTTATCATACATTATGCACAAAATTTTTATATGTGTTTCTGTTTGTGTTGCAAGCTACTACACTACATACTTGTACTACACATTTTTTACCTGACAACTGTACAGCACATAGTTTTCAAAACTCCTGTCATGGCCAAGACACAGGCTACACATAATTCTGGTACATTCAGTTTTGCATGGGGCAATAAATAAAGACATTGCTATATAGGTTTGTTTTAAAATCTTTATTTCTGAATCAGTTTACAGACTAAGTATGTTAACAGACTAAAACCAGTTAACACACCTCTTATTAATAAAAGTTAAAACAGTTTTGACTTAAATTGTTGTTTATAAAGATGACCTGAATTATTTGGTACCTTGCAATGTGGGAATGGTCCAACCTTGTGACAATGAGATGTAAACAGGAAGTTGACCTGATTTATGGAATTCTAAAGGAAATGGTAATGTACCAACTTGGGTGTACTAAAGGGGACATGGGAAATTGTGAGATGCGGATCACTGTGAATTTGTTGAACAGAATTAACTGTCCATGGCTGTACATTTAGTTAAATGTTAATGCTTACTCCAAGATTTGTGTTGCTGCTGTTGTGAGAATTGATATAGTTTTATTACCTCCCTTTTTGTTTAATGGTGCTGACCACCTCTTATAAATTCAGTGCATGTCTAGTTTTCGTTGTTAATTGTTGCACCCTGAAAAGGTGGTACTGTCTTAATACCCTCCTAGTGGGATTATATGTGATATTTTAGTGTATATTTTTACTTATAAAATATCCTTCCCTTCCCCATGCATAAGCAAGGTTTAACTGTCACAATTCAAGATCACTGTGTCCACACTGTCTGGCTATGGACTATTTATTTTGTTTAGTGTGATTTGCTAACGCTCATGGCAGATCCATCATACCTCCTTATACTGTAGAAGATGAAAATGGGATTGTTACATCTTCCCTATTTGCATATTTTACCCAAGGTAACTTACAGTACAGTGCTTCACTTCARGCTATACATTTTCTGTATATGTCACCAGGATTCAAACATTCACCAGGATTCAAACTCTGGACACTGTCATTGTTAGCGCAAAGTTGAGCAACAGAAAGCTTTTTCCAGTGTTTTACTTCATTGACCTGAACAACCACAAAATTAGTTTGGCTACAACAAAGTAAAAACAAACTGGAAATCTGTGGGAATCACACACAAAAATCTTGAACCAATGCCTGAAACTTACAGGCATAATAATGCAATGCCTTCGTTGTAATGTCAAGGAGTGACTGCATTTTCCAAATGGACTGTGACATCTTTCCAAAGACAGCTTTGCTGTGTCAGCACAATCTATTGCTCACTTCCCTTGATTTTTAGACTTCATTTTGCTGCTTAATAAGAACATGATGTTAATCCACTGGCTAGACTGGATTCGACAGCCCATATCGATCGCTCGGCTTTAACAGCCTGCCTATCTGGATCCCATAATGTATTTTGCTCTGATAAAACTGCCAGGCTATTGCATTTATTGTCTTCCTCCTTGATATTCCCATCACCAAGACAAAACTGTCAATAAAATTTCCTATTTTGCACAGGCTAATCTGACAGTCTGACGCTGTGTGTGGCTTGTGGTTTAGTCTGTTGATCTTGGCAACAACATCGGAAATGCATGTAATGTACACCTTTGACCTTTCATCTAATGAGTATTACCTCAGAGCTAATGTCTGCCATGAACTGACGACTTACATAACCCATTAATGTCTGTCCATCACTGTATTTATGCTGTCTCTTTGCTCTTGGCAAGGAACCAAATTGATCAACCATTCAAGCACTACAGGGCCAAAGACACAAATATCTGCCCACAAGCGGTAGCCAATGTAGCAGTCAATTACAATAATGAAACGTGACCCCATATGCAATAGCACTAACAGCAGAACCATTTGACTAATTACATACTGAAGATACCATCAGCTCCCCTATTATAGAAAACACTGAGTTAACAGTCTTAATCTGTGAAATGGGATGTTTTCCTTTCCAAAGAAGGCACAATTAATTTAAACAGTGTGTCAAATGTCATGTTAAAGTGTTCTTTGATGACGGAGTGGGTGTTTCAATAATGGTAATGCATTCAACCAATCATTTCTCACATAGCCAGACTTTTGACCATGGGTATAAAGTCTGGTCCAGTTTACAGCTGTATAAACACATTAAGCCACTAAGTCACATAGCTACTAATGGATGTACTCACACTGTTCATTTTGAACCACAGCAGAGCATGCTTAACCCCCAAAGGCTTGCTTGTTTGTTTGACCGGTGCAATCACTCCAAAACGTGCCCAGGTATAGTTTGCATGGTTACATAGTTCAAATGTGTTGGGTGAGGGCTTTGCATGTAGTGTCATCGCTAACTGTATCTAACATAAATGATAATACTATTACACAATGTTTGGCAAAAGTGCTTCTTCAAAACAAAACGTTGCATCATTAATGATGTAATGATGATTAATGATACACCCCAATCATTGACATATCATAAGACTATAGGTCTTCTGTAGTGACCTATAGTCTTCATATACAAGACTATAGATCACTTAGTTCGTAACATAACCTGGAAAATCACCCTTTATCCCTCGTTTGTGATTCTTCATGTCTGCAGAGGTAAATCAATGTGACATCAAAGCGTTTCACTCAACACAATATGTYGGAGAGGTTAAGATGCTCTTTGGTAACATGTCAAACGCCCAAAATGTATGATTTTAGCAGCATTACTTTAAGACACCCGATTGGCCCATTTCTTACAGCAAGTGTTGCTGACTTGCATAAATATGAATTTATTATATGTGACACATATTAACACCTGAGGGATCATTACACAACAAATCAAATTGATGACCGTAAAAATGCTGGTGCCAAACAGCTACGCAGTGGAACAGAGACGCATTAAAATGCAGATCATGTGTGTGCGAATCAAACTGCATTGACCATAGCAAAGTCTTCTGCTAAACAACAGGAATGTGTTGCGCCCGCTGATAGTGTTGTTTATTTGCATTAGCTGTCTGTGTTGTTTTAGCACCTACAGTCACTACAGGAATTATTTAAATTAGTTATGGATTAAACATGCCTATTTTATGCTGAACGTAAAAACCTATTTTATGCTGAACGTAAATTGAAAGTCGCAATTCCTGATGTTGCGTGTTGGTACTGAGTGCAGACTGAATGCAGGCTTTATTGCGATTGTAAAGCATTGTTTCACTGCATTGCCACCAGGCTTCTAGCTTTCTATAATACCAAAACTGTGTCCAGATGTGTCCCCAGTTATAACACTTTTCCCCATTATTTGATAATAATTTAATGAATTATTGCTGTCATAATCACAAAAAAATGTACACAAACATCTGTATTTAATAAAATTTGGTTTACTGCCTGTTTTACATGAACTCTAGCACTTTGCAAATAGCTCTGAAAAAGACAATGTAAAAGACTGCATTAAATGTAGGCAGTTTGCACTGAGTAAAATACACAACATATAAGTACTTATGGTGCAACCCTGCTGCATTTTAAGTGAAATGCTGATAAATGCACACCTGTGACCATGCATTCTGCATTAATGTGCCAAGTTGCTTGTTGCTTGGCAACTGCCAAAAAGCCTATAGTAAGGATAATGAGTTGCATTACTTGGTGAATTAAATGTTTATTCTGACAAATATTAATAATAAATTATCAAATGTTTAAAAAAATATGTTTTAAACAGCTTCACTTCACATTGTGCCCGCCTCTTAAAATTACTGTAACATACTGTACTGCCTCTTGAGGTTTATTATGCTTTATTATAAACTCCTAGACTATGCAGAAAAACATGCACACACACAAAACCACACAAAACTAATATTTCAAAATGACAAACCGAAACATGTAGCTGGGGGTTTGACACCACAATCTGCTTGTTTTAATTGTGGGATTTTTAAGTTTCAATACATTTGTTATTATGAAAAACACTGTAATTATATTCACGCAGATGCATGTGTGTTGGGTCTAGGCAGACAGTTGATTTATTTCTCCATTACAATGTTATTTATAGCAACTAGCACAAGGCCAGCACTTGAATCTGAAGGATAAATTTTTCTACACTGTGGCTTGTAAAAGAACCACTGACCCTCTTGTGTTTGCATTGTTGATGCAGTGTACTCCTCTAGGGCAGTTTGATTAATCTCTGCTGGCTACAGTCTCGGCAGAAATTGCTCTACATTTGCTTGAAATACAGTCAGTTGTTATTCTGTAATGTAAATACACCTTCATCTGCTGTGCCAAATAGATTTTGGTGACTGTGCGGTTAAGGCATTACTATTGGTATAAAAACACTTGAAAAGCAACACATAAAGAATAGGTCTTCTGAAGTTCCTACTTATCTAGTGAAATACATGTAAGAGGGAAATGTAATGACCCCCAAAAAATCAGTTTAACAAAGCCACAGTCACAGTTTTTGTGAAATAATTTGTCAGAGGACTCTGAACTCCCCCACTGTCTCAAAAGACTCCAGACAGAAGGAGATTATGGCAGAACATTTAAGTTCCACTCACTTGAGAAGTTGATGTGGTAATTGGGGTCCATCTTTGACGGTCTCACACTTATTTGGTCCTGCCTGTCTAGTTAATGCAATTTTCAGTAAGAGAGCCACAGGAATTATCTTTGATATAGACGTTTGATGTTTAATTACTTTTACAGGTATCTCAGACTGTAAACCTGTCAATTAAATCAGAAAATGTCTTGCCGGGTTGTCTTCATCAGTTTGAGTCACGCTAATGTGGCCCCCTAGAGTTTCATGACTAAAATGAGGTCATATGTACTATATATTTTTGTGTTAATCTATGCACTAAATAAGGTCCATTGTGAAAACGCAATAGGCAAAAGTGGTGCATGATTTATATTAAATTTATAGTCTATGAACAGAGAAGATCAGGGCTGGTTTAAACAGTTTTCTTTTGTGAGTATCTGGTGTAGCAAATGTTAAGCAGATGCATGTCTGTATGATTTGCACATAAATGTTAGGACTTGCTAATGATTTGGTAATTTTTTAATCGCCACAAAATATTATCGTAACTGATGCCAACCAGGTGTCAATCTGACTTTTATCTGTTTTTATCTTTTTATCTGTTTAAGTCTGCTAACTAATTTAAAATCTTACTTAGTAATAAATATTTAAAATCTTTCTTTAAATTATTTCTATTCTATTGTTTTATCTGGGGTGACCAACTTTTGTTCTAACATAGATGGGATAAAATCAATGAGTTCTGGGTCAAAGGGGCAAACATTTTTGTCTCAGCATGCAACTATGAAAAAGAAATAAATCCTGTGTCAACCCCCCCCCCCCCTCCCTCCCCTACATACAACCCCATGTAAAATCGTAACTGATGCTGTAGCGGGTTACGCCATGTTAAAAATTCATCAACCTCTTCTCCATAGTGTTTGATATTCAGCAGTGGTATTTTGTGGGAGTGCTGAGTGTGGCAGTACAGTGTCATGAGGAAGATAAGGACATGGTGAAGAATTTTATGACACTGTTGGATTCGCTGCCAACAGATTATACAGAGAAAAGTTCCAAATCATGATCATCAATCAAATCTGCTTACAGTCAAACGGAGGCCTGTGTGCATCAGCTGTAGGGCGGAAGAGGGAGGAAAGATAATTCCTGGTTTTGAAATAATTTCCATGAATTTAAATATTTATCTGCTCCATTATCTGGTGTTATCTCAAGCAGTGTTGTGACACGCATGCCAAGCTCATCTTTCTACAGCAAGTGATCATAAAAACAAAATACAGAAATTATTTTTCATCACAGAGTCTGTCTGATGTTCTTCCATTTCAGTGGCTTTCCAGAATATCAGGTGTCACAGATGCGATTTGGTCAAAGAAATACTTTCACAACAATAGGACTTTCTAGAAGCTCTGTCTATGAAGAGACATCTAGTATGAAGCCACGAAAGCACAAAGGCAAGCCTAGAGATGATTTAATTTGACCGTCTGAGAAACTCAACAATTTCTTGAGAACCATTTGTGATACTTATAATATAAGATGTTTGTTATGGTTCGTTTTAGTGTTACAGGCAGCAGTACATGTTTGTGATTGAATCACTCTTTTCACTCAAACATGAACAAAATGGTTTGAATATGTTTTATAATTCAGTTTTGATGGTTCTGATGGACAGCAAACTAGAGCCTTTAATTATTTGGAGGTGTATTACATTCAATAGTTGTTTGTTTGTAGCTTTGAAGGACGCAGTACTGCACAACATGCCTGATTTGTCAGTTTTTTATAAATCCTTTTATTAATATCACCATTTAAATGGTTGGTTTTTAAACAAAAAGCCTAGAACATTCTTTTTTATCTGTCATTTTAAATTTCATGAATATGAATATTGTATGTTCAGAGTTTTTGTACTGTATCTTTGTAACTGGTTTGGGGAATGTTTTTCAATGACTGTTCCTTACTTTGTACAGTGTTAGTGGAGTCAAATTGGCCTAAAAACATAATAAGATTGAAATGAAAGACATCATAAATGCGGATGCGGATCTGAACGTTCCCTGTGGGTGTACCGCAGTGACTGTAGAATATAATGACATCTAGGTCTTATTTAGGTCAGTGAGCATACATCTGTGCTTTGGTCCTGGTGAAATAATCTTTTCTCTTTGATGTTTGTGTTATTATTGGATGGAGGTGAGCAGTTCCCATCCATTTGTGCTTCTGTGCCTTTAGATCTTTACAGTACTGCTAATAACAAACATCCATCCAAACCGGCCAGGTCTTAAGCTTAATTCTTTAGTAATAAACTATCATAAAAGGTCTGCTTTGTTCTCAATATCCTCCTCTTTTATCCTGTTTAAAATTATGTGTTTGGGTTCCATTAAAGAAAAAAACAGTATATATACAGGTTTGGAATGACAATATTTTGAGACTCTGATTAGAGCTTTTAATTTAAAAAAATTAGAAAAATAGTTAAGTGTTGAATTCTGGGTAAAATTGTAACTGTGTACGGCTGATATTTATTTCTTATGATTTATGGTTTTCCTGTTTCCTCCTTTTTTCTTTTTGTCTTTTGGATAAAAGTGTCTGTTAAATTCCTAAATGCAAATGTAAAATATAATTTATTTTATCAAATTAATTTAACAGCATATTCAGTAAAATGTAATTAATTGTTAAATTAAGACTAAATTAATTATTAAATTAAGTGCTAAACAGAATGTGCTGTTGCTTTATTAAAATGTGATAAAATAAAAAGAGTGTGGCATTTAAATTAAATTTATATCAATGTTTTGAAAAAACTTCTGTGCATGCGATTGCTCATCTGTAAAAGTTATACATGAGTAATGGAACAGGTTGATGTTAATGCAGAACATCGATTACCAGAACATGTTCCAACAGCGCCATATATGTTCCAACATATATACATATCATACATCATACACATCATATATATATTTAAAGGCATATATATATATATATATATATATATATATGTCATCTATATCATATATTAAAGGATATGGTAATTACAAAAAAGTTTTGTTTTAAATTATGTACCTGTTCTGGGATCTTGAGCAATGAATGACTCACAATCTCATGTGATTTGGTTGCCAAATAAAAGTTTTATCCCTGCATAATATGCCTCACAGACACACAGTCTTTTTTAAATGCGCTTTGACACTGTGGAGATGATGAGGAAGCTACAGAAAGCACCGCTCAAAAGCATGTGATAATCAAATGCCTTCCATCTGCACTGAGAAAACACAGCCTCGCTGAGAGCTGAGGGTGTGATGCATTGCTGTCAAACCGGGATGTCAAGCGGTACAGCTGGAGATGTGTCAGATAGACTCACACCACCAGCCAGAACCTGGAGGAATATTTAAACGCATCACTCCACTCAGCTATTCATTCAGTCGGTTCAGTACTTTTCTCATACCCTGAATGTTTCAAGAACACATTTAATGCAACAATATTTAATAATGATGCAGAATGCAGTATCTACATGAAAAAATGAACATAGATACAAAGCAATACAGTGATATTACACCAGATTTCTATTAAGTAAACTAGTCCAACGCTAGACAGATTCTTAGTTTTACATCTATGAAAAGTAGATAACTAGTGGTTTTCTTACTGATATATGTAGCCAATGCAGTTTCTCTTTCACAACCCACAAATCCAAGTGATCTCATTAATATCTCAATAGCATTAAAAGGAGAATCATTACTAAACAAATGGCCTAAATACAGCTGCAGTAAATATGGATCTCTGCATTTCTCTAGCCCTGCTTGATTCATCCACAGATTTTAATTTTCTTAGCCCATCATTGATACACAATGTCCATGCTTACAGATTCATCAAACAATGATGTTTGGCTAGGTTAAATAATGAAGCCATTTGTATTAGTTAAACGCTGCGGTGCTTTCTGACAGATTTCTTTTGTTAAAGATTACCACAGACCATCTTGGCTCTCTGCAAAATTTCATCTCCTCAGCTGTAATGGTGGTTAATCAGCTGTTCAAACACTTCCTGTTCCTGCTTTTATGATGGTGTTGAAGAGCAAATGACACAGTGTTGAACAACAAGGAGGGAGTGACTGGCAGAGCAATCCATAACTAATTAGAGGTGCTGGCTTTTAAGATAGACAGTTTGATGAGAACGCAAAGCATTAGAAAGTCCGTCTACTGCATGTTAATGACCTCTTACAGACATGCTGTGTTGAGACAGGGAGACAGTGAGAAAGATCTAGATATAAGATTTAAATGCTGGAGAATTCTGAATAAAAACAAATGAACTGTGAGGATTGCAGATATTTTTAAAAGAGGCAGAGAATATTTCTAATGCAAGGTGAAAATAATTCAGTAAAATGGAGGGCTTGGGAGCATTAAAATAACAAATTCCCCATTTCTTATTTGAGAAAGTGAATGATGTCAGGGTCTATGGACTATAATTGTGGTCATAAATACAAGTTTTCAGTTTCCAAGTCATGTTCTGTATATATAAGTCTTCTAAAGTAACACGATGAGGACTTTCAGTCAATGAGTGAAGGATAATCTATACTCAGACGGTTGTTATCATAAAAAAGCACAAAAAATTGCCACTTTTTATCATTTTCTCATGCCTTTTTGACAAATGACAGTCACTTTAGATCACACACATGCTAAAGAAACTACTAGGACACAGATTGATTACAGAAATCACTTTTTCAGAATACTTTTGCACCATTTTAAGGTTTAGTCTATAATGTCCATTATTACAACAGCCCAGACTAAAGATAATGTGCAATAGCACCTTTACCGAGTCACAAATGGTCTTGAGATGATATGTAATAGAGAGTTAATGGTTGCTAATTACCTTGATCTCTTCTATTTCACATTACTTGCATCACAGGGTCCAGCAGTCAGTGTTAATGGGACTGGGCTGTGCTCACAGTCTGCTCATTTGACCAATGGTGTCGCTTAGATCCATTGCTGAGGTAAAGCAGAGGTTAATTTAGCTGCCAATACCACATCATTTGAACAAGATTAAACCTCTCTTTAATGAGGCTGCTGGCTAATAAAGACTGTGCCTGGTGTTAATGAGCTAAAAACGTGCATAAATTGCAATTACATTTTAGAGGCTTACAGTCTGTATTTGTTTGTTTTTGATAATGTTGTTGTACTGGTGTTTTTTGTACTGTACCACAAGAAGATATTTATTGACTATAGGGCAAATAAATTAATTAAATGAGGAACTGGCTTATCATATAATGACTGGCTTACTTATATAATTGAATTTGTTGTACAAGCATAAGATATGATAGCATGAAACTTATTCACTTTATTATTTACTGTGTGATGCTTGAGGCGTAAACGTTTTAATGCTGCTGGTCAGATGCACCAGAGTCTTTATTTTAAGTTTTTTAATAAAACTGATTTTTAAATTCTTAATGACACAGATGTAATAATGTAAAATCTGTTACACGCTGGTAATTCAGCGTGTAACATGCTGGTAATATTTACAACAGACCGATCAATGCTGCTGATCACAGCATGTTTTCCACATGAAAAATATTAAGATATATTATTTTTTTCAAATTATATCACCCAGCTCGCTTAGCCTTGTGGTGCTGAAATGATCAACTGCCCCAGGATGACATAAAAGACGAAAAACTCAGCCAGGTGCTTCAGTAAAAGGTAGAGTTTCACCATTCAACAGTAAATAGACCCTGTCAGATTCACTGTGTTTGATTGATTAAACCTGCAGTGTAAATGACAGTATGGTTTATGGTTGAAGATATTTACAAAGTTGATTGAATCCAAGAAAAGATGGTATTTGTTGGGCACTGCAAGCCACCAGACAGCTTTATTTGTAGAATACCAATACAATGACAAGCAACAAGGTAATTACAGTAATGATGGTCGTCTTTGTTAATATAATATTTGACTCCCGTACTCTAACATTTTGGCATTTAGTTTCAAGACCAAACCGTGTGAAAAATATTTCAAGTATGTACGCTTCAGGTGTATAGACATTAGCTTATGGTAAGCCCCAGTTGATGTAGCTAGGCTTCATCTAATGTAACTTTTCACACATTGGAAAACCTGAAACAGAATCCAACATCAAAAAGGAAAACAAAAAAATGTGAGGAATTCTTTTCATAGTCTTTCATTCTCAAACTAATCAGGGCCGCTATTACTGACTGAAGCGAAGACTCTAGCAACCTGAGAGAGAATCTGTGTTTGATCACTATTGACAGATAAAGGGTATCAAAGCAGCGCTAAGAACAGAATGGTCTGGTGAAAATAGATATATAAGTGCCTCATGATTGAAAACCACATATATAGCTATTATACCCTATATATACCCTATGTCCATTAACAATTTTATATTTGCTTATGACCTCTATATGTTGTAGTAGTGGGATTTGCAGCCACAAATTCAACACTTTTGCTCTTTTTGAAGCATCCGTGACTGGAATCTGCTTTCAAATCAGTGCCGGGAATATAAAGATTGTGTTTTAATAATTCTGTGAATACTTGCTGTTTTATTTAACTACATTATGTTAAATTAAATATGCTTAAAATTTTAAAACACAGAATTGGGTAAATCAAATAAAAAAGATCTGAATAAAATCACTGTTTTACAGCCAGCATATTAGGCTTGGTGATTTTTTTTCTGTGGTTTGTCTCATACTATCTTAGGTAAACACTAAAGTTCTTAATTCCTACACAGACCACTGTCATAATGATATCTGCATACCTGTAATATTCGTATAGTTCATTAACAGAACAAAAGTTTGTGATTAGTTATGAGCAAACCCAATACACAATTCATGGGATTTTCTGTGCTAAATGTAATGGATGTATAATGGTCTATGGATATCAAGGCACTTATTCTGTTGCAAATTTTCAAAAGCTTTTGATTATTGCTGCACTCTGGTAGCTGTAATCAAATTATTGGCATTTATCAAGCTTTGTTAATTTTAGTGCAAATACAATTACATACACTGTCTTTCTACTTGACTGTACAGCACATATCATAAGATTCTTACAGAGACAGCTGACTTAGCTGACTTGAAATTTGCAACTTCACTTGCAATTCCTGTTCATCAACCAGGTGAGAACCAGACCTGTTATAAACTTAAATATACAATTAAATAATTAATGAATTAAATTAATTGAAAAACATACTTTCCAAGTAGTAATAGAAGGTTTTTGTTGTTTTAGCATTGCATTTCCATTATGTTCATGTTACCTAGGGTAATGTCTAATGTTCTAATGTTACAGTAACTAATAAAACTTTATTGTAAAGTGTTAGAATAATGTTTGGTTAATCCAATCTTGAGTGTGGAGTTCTCCCACATGGTACAAACCAGCATTTAAAATTCTGAATTGGAGACCGGTTAACTTTGGTGTCAATGCGCAGTGAGATTATTCTCAAGCCATTCTGCTGTTCACACACAAGTGAATCCACAATGGAGCGGCTGGGCCAAAAGCCAGACTGATCGTGTCATTGGATGTCTATCAGTGTTCGGTATGTGCCACAGCTGAATAAACATGAGTGAACACAGTCAATAGAGAAGCAATTGAAAACCGTCTGGAGAAGGATCAACACAGCTATAATGAAAGCTCTCCTGTGAAAGGACAGTTATCACTGAGGTGATGTATTAACGTGCGAGTCGGCAAAAACATAATGGAAACGCATAAAGGAAGTGAGAGGATATGCTGATGATATCTGAGCTAATTAATCTGAATCCTTGCTCTGACAAAACTGCGTTGATGTACGCCTCTCACCAACTGCATCAACCTTGTAAAGGCCAGCAGCTTCAGGATTCTGAGAGCAGAGCCACTATAAAGAAGCACAGACTTGTCAAATACAAGGAACGGCTTCGGTTAATAATTGCCTTAATGACAGAAACGCCCCCGGCTGCTGGACGTATGCGCTTGTGCTGCAAAACCAACAGTTTATAGCTTAAAACTACACATGGAAATTGATGACACTTCATGTATGCATGATAAAGAGCTTTCTCCAGGTGTAGTCAGCTCTTAAAAAAGATAGATGGGACCAATTAAGCCTCCAGCCTCACGTTATGGATAGGTAATTGGTATACTCAGAAAGTCTGCAAAACAGGTTGTGTTGTTGAGCCTCCTGTGCAGCAGATTCTCGGCTGAATGCCAGTTTTCACACCTGTACAAGCTATTCTGAGCGTGTTAGCTCCTTTTTCCGTAACTGGAGGAAGGATTGAACTAACAACATTTAGTTAATGGTTGCCATAGCAAGGATCACTATTATGGTAGCTTAGGGTTAGTGTAGGGTTAGTGTTGGGTACAAATAGCAACACTTTAAAACATTCAAAATATCCTGGCAACCGCACTGCAGTGCCCTGGCAACCACCCACAAAACCATATAGAATTACAGTGGTGATATTTTGAGTGCAGTACGATATTTCTGAGAAGCACTTTTAAAATTAAAAGCAACAACAAACAAAATTGCGAATGTTAATATAATAACTAGATATGTAGTCTGTTTTGTATGCATTTTGAATATAAACATATACATGTTTGCACAAAGTCCTGGCTGGGTAAATCAGATAAAAAAAGAGAATTGCCCAGATGACCACAACACTTTCTTAGCCAATCAGCAGTAGATGGCGTATGCATCAGCTGTTAGTCGTTGCTTGTGTTGATCAGTATTTTAAGAATAGAGCAATGTCAAAACTGAGCTCTCCATGACATCTGAGCTATAAATGAGCAACCGCTTAGAAATACAGTTTTCCTATGTGTAGCCACAACAGAAACAATACAATGGTTATTTTTGTGTGTGATAATCAGTTTTCCACATTAATATCAATCACACACAAGCACAACATCCTTGCCAACATTCCCAGATGCTGCATTGTGGGAAACTGTAAAATAGACTAGGTGTTGGTCTTACTTGTTGTAAATGTCTCAGGAGGCAAAGATGCTTCCAGTTACTGCCTCATGTTCAGCTTCTGACAGACAGATACGCATGTTCTCCTCCAATGCTGACAGAGGCAGGTCTGCTTGAGATATTTTTTCATTCTGTTCTAAATTAAACATTGTTTATATGTTTGTAAATCTCTCCATCTGTACTCAGGGGGTGGATTTCATGATTTCAACTTTTATAAATATAACATTTGGAAATTTGGTCATTAAGAAACACACAAAGCAAGTTTGTGTTCATGAGGTCTTTGTGTATTGGTTGTATGTGTGGGAGGAGAAATTCTGACCTGTTGAAATGATTCTCACCTGAATGAAACGGCTTATGAAATATCAGTTTGACAGCTGGTGATGCAAAACCTGAACATTAAAATGCATATTTTACAAGTCATATTTTATTCCCGTGCAGTTGTTTAATTGGATTGCTGGACTTCAGAGCTCTAGTTTACCAGCTGCCTTTGTTTTAGGATAAACAGAAAATTTAGAGCAAAGAGCCCTGTACTGATAAACAATATATCTTTTTTGTTACCTGTTAAAAGCACTTGCTTTAAAAATAATTCAGAGAATAAAGCAAGGGACGCTAAAAGCGGCCTTAATTCTTAAAAACGGGGTCACTAACTATACAAATAAGCTCTGCTGCAGTGTGTACTTAGGTGATTTAAATGGCTGTAAATAATGCTGCATTTCTCTTTATTTGCCCTCTCACCAAGCAGTTTATATAGTGTTTTTGTTTATTTTAAAAGCAGCTCCATTTTCTTAAACTGACCTTCAAACTTTTATCATAAAATGAGGTGCTATTGGAAAAGTTTGTGTGCAAAGATATAAAATTAGAGTCAATGTGCAGAACAGCCTGCCTCAGTTCTCCCAGGCCCAGCATGCATTTCACCCAGGCCTGGTGCCGGTGCCTGGAATAAGAAGGGTAAAGGGTAACCGTGATGGACAAACCCTGGGAGACTGAAGCCAAATCCATACATATATAACTGTGGAGTGAATGAAAAATGCATCAATTGCTTTCAATGTAATGTAAAAACTGTCGCTTTTGTTGGCTGTAGGATTAATTCCACCTGTGGCTAGAATATATGTCCTGTTGCTTATGCTGTTGATGTGATATATACGTGTGTGTGTGTGTCTATATGTCTCAATCTCAATCAACAAACTGTAAGCATAAGTTGACATCGGATATAAGTTATTGGTTACAACATGATGTTTTTGATATTGTCTGTAGTAAACGGCAGTTTAAAAAGGAAAGTGGTTTTTAAATGGTTTTAAAGCATACTAACCACATCAGCACAGTCTTTATTTTATTGTTTTAATCTTTTTAATATGCTTTAATAAAGGTCTAACTTTTGTTTTAAAAGTTATTTACAATCTGTGTTTTTTCTCAGAAAAGATGGCACACTGACCACTGCTGTCAGACAAGGAGTAACTTCAACATTTCAACAACATAAATTTAACAATATTTTTAAAACCTCAAATTAACAAATGTGAAAAATGTGTTTCAGCTTATTGCTCTCATTTCTAAACCCCTCTCTTCTAAATCACTCGCATAACTATTCATGAAAATACCGCAGGCATAAAAACCTTACTGTGAAGGAGTTAAATATATTTAAATCATTTAAATTATTAAAAAGAATAACAAATTTACTGAATAATTAGGAAGAAAACACTGGTAACCAAAATCGTGGAAAAAATGGCTATGATAACGAACAGATTGCTGCAACTACACCACAGTCACACTGAGAGATTAGAGTATTTGATTTGAGACATCAATAAACAACACTGTACACAACGACTTAAAGCATTATATAAGACGCATGCTGTGAATTTCCTGAAAGTCTTGGGAAATAAACAAAAAACAGAACCAAGAACCAAACCCTCAGATGTAACAGCCCGCAATAATTTACTGAACATTTTCCTTGACCACTTCATTGTACCCTCTGAGATATTCATAACTCCTGAGAGTCAGACATTGTAGATGTTTTGTATTCACATCTAAACGCTCTGTACCACAATATATCACTATTTCTACAAGATCTAGCCCCAGCAGTTTCCATTATTTTGTGAAACCCTTCAACAGAAAAATGAGGCACAATATCAGGAAAAAGTAGTGCAGCATTTTAATCTTAATCCGCTCAGCAGTCATCAGTGAGGTGGGGCATGTTTGGGCTAAGGCGCTTGTCTTGAAAAAGTCCAAGAATTAATAGCAAGAAAACAGATAGGATTAGGATTTGAGCTTAATACCAAATCTATATGTCTTTAAAACATTTCAGGTTTAAGTGAAGTTCAAGACTGTAATCTGATGACGTGGGTTGACCACATGGTGTATGAAACTCTTGTTGATATGTGAATGTTTATGTTTTTGTTGTGTTGAAGAGTAAGAAATTGTTTCTTCAGTAAAGATTTTCCCCCCAAAACCAATATTACAGTTTTTGGCACTATCCAATGCCTGTTTGTCTTCACTTTCTGTGTTTTACTGTATTTTTTTTGTGTCTTACCAGCAAGTGATGTTTTAGTGAACAGATTATTTATTTCTATTATATATTTTGCAAAAACAGCACTTAGAATAAGTCTGTATCACACGTACATAAATAAACGTTCTTAAAAGGTTCTTTGTCAGGCTGTATAGTTGTGCAAAGCCTTCTATATACAGAAATGACTGTATATAGAACAGAAAAGGACACAGAAAAGCCTTTAAAGGCTATAGATAAAAATGATTATTTTAAGAATCGTGACTGAAAGGTTCTTTGGGGATAGAATTGTTATTGTTCTATTGGTCAGTTCCCAGCAAAACACAATGTGTATACCTTGCTTTTCAGACAATAAAAGCTTTATAGACAGTGACAAATCTCCCCTGAATTTAAAACTTAATATCTTAAAATAGCTCATATGTTTGCATTAATAACCATTCCACTAAAACATTCCATTTACAAAACAATGTAATGGTGTGGCCACAAGACAGAATGGCACGACTTCTACAGCTGTGGATGGCAGCTGGTGAAATCATCTCACAATATTTACCACCACGGTTTCTAGCACTCCAGGCAGCCCTCTATATGGGGTTATTGATTCAAATACAGCCAGCCAGGAAATTGTTAGCAGAGACACGGATGGTTAGGAGTGAAAAAGCTGAATCGTTGTGTTGTGTTGGGCTGTAACTAACTAATCTGGTCCCAGATGACATCTGTGCTTTTCCCAGCTTGCCTTCTTTTTTAAAACGAATGTGGTAGAGAACAGATTGCAGGAATATGTGATGCTATTGGATAGAGAGATAATAGTGATTAGTGAATAATAATGGAAAACATGGAGGAGGAATAATATTTGTATGAGGTCACAATGACCAAACAGATCCTGTATTAGTGTCCATCTGAATGTAAAACTAAAGCAAACAAACATGTACTAGTATGAATATCCGTGAAAGCTAGTGAGATCTCTCACCAGTCTGTGACTTTATATAATCAGAGGCTTTGTTTACATGTGGTCTTGTATTGCAATATACTTTACTGCAGTTTCAAATGCCATTTTACCATTTTACCATAGATATGATCCTATCATATACATTATAAACCTGTGCCACGGCAGGTTTGTAAAGCTTTCAACTGCATTCAATAAAAAATAGCTGGTTTTACACATTATTTAAAGCTGTCATCCATAACTTTTGTCTCTTTGTCGCCATCTCTGTTGAAACATAAATTTGCACGTCATTCAGCGTTATTTTCTTAATGTCCATGAGGTTAAATTCTAAGCAACTGCTGTAAGAACAAGCAACAAACATTCCTTCATTCTCTGCACCCACATGTGACATAGTTGCTGGATCTTATTTCTATTTACAGTCGTGACAGTCAAACTGATACTTCCTGCACTGACCCAACAGCTTAAATAATAAATCATTATAAACTTACTGCTGCAGATGTAGGTAAGGAGGCTGTTTTGAACTCTGACAACAGTGTTGTATGTAAAAAGTAAAATTTACATTTACTTTATTTTTTTACAGTGTGGGATTAAGATTTTGGTTCGGGGTCCTATAGTTGTTCAGAATTACATTCAACAGAAAACATTAAAGTGCAGTCATGAGTAAAGTGCAAGTCACACATTAAAATATCTACCAATAAAAAATGATTTGGATACACACACTGAAATGACCAAGGGCTAATGCAAACATCACTGGGTTAAAGTTTCTTGTGAAACACTTTTTGCAAGAAATATGTTTCATGTGAATAGCCACTTTCACTGGTT
>JBAJNP010002684.1:21288-45830 GCA_036877545.1 Yasuhikotakia modesta
AGACTGCAGGGAGACAGCAAAAAGAGGATTTTCTGTCTCCCTGCAGTTTTTTAGGCCAATGAGAGGAGAAAGGCAAGGTTCAATATTTCTCAGGAAATATCAAAAATACATATTTTTATTCACTTTTATTCACTGTAGGAGTTAGAAAGGCCATGATTCTTTAAACAGATAGCTCCGTAAAATCACTGATGACAAGAAGGTAATTTCTTACTGCTGAAAGATCTCCTCACGGAACATCTGTGTTGTCCTGCTCTTATGACATGATTAAATAGAGAATCTGTAATTATTAACCTTCTAAACAAGCACAGGATGACACAAAGGTGATGTCAACAAGCAACAAAGATGAAATCAAAGTTTGATGGCCTCAGTGAGTTGTGTTTAATGAAAATGCATTTCCCTGAATTAGCAGTGAAGCATTGTTAGGTGGTTTTATTTTATAATTCCGCTCCTCTATCTATATTACCTGAGACAGAACCGTCATTTCATAGTGTGTTTACATTGCAGACTTTAAAAGCAACATCCTGTTTCTCATTGTTAACTGTGACAACAGCATGTGTTTAAAAGCACTGGAGGTTAAAAATGGGCTCTCAGCCAGGATGTCTTATTAATGTCGACCTTTTCTTTTTAAAGCCCTATCTGGGGACTTAAGTCAAGGCTTCAAAATGATACAGCAAAATGTTTTTGGTTTAAAGCTAAAGCAAAGAAAAACCAAAGGAATGAAATGTAAATGGTAGCGACGCTCCAGGGCATTTCTGCATGACACAAAAAAATCCATCTTTATAGCAGAATTAATGTACTGATACACAGATCTTTGGTTGGTGCTTTAAAGTGCTTTAAAAATTAAATCTTTTTTTATTCAAAGAGCGACCTCAATTTCCAGAAATCCTCAGTGATTTGCATATTTTGAGACACTCTCCTTTAAATTATCCTCATGCTTTGGAAAAACATGCATTTGATTCAACACTGCACACTTTGACAACAAACCAGCCCATATTTGGTCCACCCACTCTCACAATCCTTGTAATTAGTTGTAGACAAGGAGACAGGAAGTCCATCTACAGCATATGGGAAATAATTGGTGTTGGTTGTGTTCCCATGGGGTCTTGCCTTTGATTATTCAGGGGCACGGTGAGTCCGCTAAATGAAGTGCCAAGGAGCACAAAACTCAAATCACCTGGATACTTCAACATGGCACCTCTTATTCTTCTCACTGACAGAAAATCTATGGCCGGTCACTGCAAAATGATATAATTTACGTCTCTTTTCAGCACCAGGAGCCCAATGCAGAGCCACTATAATTGGCTTACTTTCCATGTGTCATATTCTGAGTGTGTGGAGAGAACATCGACTGGAAAGGGTTTATCTTCCACATACATTGTTAGAAAAGCCTGGATCATTGCTGCAGGAGCCCATTTTATGTATGACAAAAAGATTAAAGGGTTTTGTTGATGAGTGCATGATTTTGCTCCGGTATGAAACTTGGTGGGTGGGATTGCAAAACAATCCACAGTTTTAGAGTTTTTTTTCTAAACTTGTTGGCACATCAGTTTCAGAAAATATAAACAGTTCTTTTAGGAGGAGATTTATCCAGATTACTGCATAAAATGATCATAAAATGTATGATTCTAAAAAATAGACATATTAAATAAACTACAAACAACAATATTATTTCATGTTTTTAATAAACATGCTCAAACTTCAAGGTAAAAAACATGTAAACCGTTTAATAATTGAATTATGTGACTCTCCTTTGGCGGCAATAACCTCCAACCAATGTTTCCTGTATTTGTGGCTCAGACCCATGCAACAGTTTTGCTCCAGAAATTTTGCATCATTCCTCTTTATGAAATTATTTCAGTTTAGCAATATTCCTCAGATATTTTATATGAATTGCACTCATGAGGTCAAGGCAACAGAATCAATAGATTTCAGGTCAGGACTGGTCCATTCCAGAAGGTGTATTTTCTTCTGTTGTTGATGTACTCCTGGGCTGCTTTGTTGTTGTCCTGTTGCATCACCTCACCCATCGAGCTTCAATTGGTTTAACCGACTTGGGAATTTATTTTTCTATCAATGATAGCAAGCCGTCCAGCCCTGAGGCTTCATAGCCGCAGTCCTTGAAGGCCCTCTAGCACAACCTTACAGCTGGAATGAGTCTTTGATTTTGGTGAGCTGTGTGTTTTCCTCCTCATGTAGTGTTTTTTCAAATAACTTAACTTTGGTTTCAAGACATTGTGACATTGTGGAACATCCAGTAGCACCTTGCAAACTTCAGGCATGAAGCAAGGTTGCTGTTTCAATATTTTGTAGCATTTCTGTACACCCCTAGTTCAGGATTTTTCTTAACATCACTGAGTGTTGCGTTTTTGCTGTTATTGGAGAATTCTGGTGTAACACGGAGCGCTATCTCAGACCAAAGAAGGAATCACTGGTGGCCAGTCCATCACAGGGCTATCACAGACAGACACACGCATACACCCTCTCACACATACAGGCAATTTAATATTTCCAATTTACCCTTGTTGTCTTGTTTTTTACCTGAAGAAAACTTACATAAACACAATGACAACAAGCAAACTGCACAGAAATGCACTCTGGCCATCCGAGACTCAAACCAAGGACATTCTTGCTGTGAAGTGACAATATACTATTGACTGAGCTGAATTTTTATTAACTTATTTAACATTTAAATGTGTTCAAATTTTAACTGGTAGTTTTCCACATATTTACATTATACATACATTTTAAATTATACATAGATGTATACAGTTTCATCAGATGTCTTACAGTATATACCAATAGTTGTACAAACTCATGCTTATTAGCTGCATAGCAAAAGAGAAATCAGCTTGCAAATGAATCAGACTCAAGAATTCATCTTTTGATGATTGAGGTGTTTTTTTTCTAGAGAAGGGCATGCAGGGAAATCATTTTGTGGCTATTCATTTGTACATACTACTGATACATTGGCAGCTGTTGTTTTCCCAAGCCCGCATGCTGCCTTGTTTTTCTAATCTCGAGAGAGCGAAAAGGGAGGAACATGACTGTAATTTATCTTACAAAATTGTAGTGGAATGAAACGCAAATAGACCTTGGGCCTCACTCGCCCCACACTAATTACCATGGCCAGAGTTCAGAGGTAGAAGCAAAGACAGAGAGTTGCATGTCAGCTATAGCAAAGTTGAAGCAATAGCCGGGTTCAGTCAAAGTCAAAACAGTTTTCAAATGAGCCTTACAGGCAGATAATCCCCCACTGTGCTTGTTGCCATTTAAAATGTCTCTTTGATTCAGAGACTAGCTTTGTCTGCTCTAAAATTCCATTTTCTTTATGCTACCTTTCTTCAATATAAATTGGTGCGATATTACTTTTATTATTCAGTAAGAGGTTACGTACACGTTTTCAAAAGAAGAACACAATATATCAAAGCAAAATGAAAGGGTAGACAATGTCATAATGACATAAACATAACTGAAAATTCAACAATGTCACCCTCTTAGCATTTAAAGACGCATCACTCCAATCTGCTAGGCAAATCTGCTAGCATGAACTGCTTTGTTACAGTACAATGCTTCCCTCAGACATACAGTTGCGTGTTTTTGATATTATACAATTAAATGTTTGAAATGTTTTGCTGCGCTTTTCATTGTAACAAATTAAAAGAAACCATCAAAGTGTGCAGCGTAAAAAAAAACCATTTAAAGTAGTGTGGACTGTTAACAGCATCTGTTATTGCTTTTTGCACTATTTTGAAGCCATTTATGAATAGACAGATTATGAATACAGAACATCATAGCATGAAAAAGAATGCACTTAAATAGATGCGCTTCCAAGTAATAGGAACAGGACAAAAAGTCCCTGGTATAATGATAAGATTAAACATAGGTTCTGCCATAATGGCATGAAATTGCAGGAACAGAAACCCCGCCAATGTAAAGCAGCGACAATGTATTAAACATGAACAAGATGTTCTCCTGACTCCCGTGAGACCCAGCTGAATGGCACTGCATTTATTTTAGCATGAGGAAGAATATGAGAAATGCAAATTTTTACATTTCCCTATCAAAGTGAATGATTTGGAGATGTTTTTGAACGCATATCGTAAACCACAAAGGACCCCTCAAGTCTATGATGTGTGTAGAATGCAAATGCTACAAAACCAACATGCCTGTACAGAGAACCTGAAGAGATCCAGTCAGAGGAAAGTTATTCTGATATTTCAATGTTATGTTATGTGTTTCTATAGTTGATTCTTATAGTAGATTCTTAAACGCCATTTTACATATGTAATCTATATGTACTGTATGTAATTCTAAATAAAAGTATTTGAATTTATATGTATTTGTATGTGTTGTTCGTTTGACACTATCAGATCAATGTGGTTTATAAAAGAAGTGATTTTTGCTCTAAAAGTACCTCCGAGCTAAAATATTTATTATATTGTCTTTACTACATGGCAGTAGATAAATGTGTAACTGTCTTAAAATACATAATTTTTGGTTTTGTTTCAAAGTAAAAAGCAAATTCAATTACTGTGATATGATTGGATGTGATACTATAATTAATGCAGCAGTGCTTCAAAAATGAGAGGAAAATCTCTCCCATTGAAACTTTTTTCTGTCTTAATGTTTACTTTAAATTCTTCGAGTTCTTCTCATCAGTAAGGCCATGTGAGGCTTTATGATTAAAAAAAGACTAAAACTCATTCTGTTTGGTCACATCAGTTCCTCCATTTCAAGAAATGTTATCTTTTATTTAACACTCCAGACATTTTCCACCTCAGACTTAAGCATTAAGAACTAATTAGTGCAAATTGTGCTCATTAATGTACCAGTGCATTAGTGTGACAGTAATCTGACCCCCGCATGCCCACAGCCACTGCAGTGTCCATGTGTTCTCGGTAGCTGCTTCAATGTAAGAATCAGCAGAGCCTTACATAGTCCTGTTCTCTGAACTATATGATATTGTTCTTTTGGAAGTAGAAAAATGTAATAATTTATTGAGTGTTTTCTTTGCTTCAGGGAAAAATAATTAGGCATCTCACAATAGCGTTAATGTGTGTTGCAATGATCATCTGTGCACACACACACAGACACAAACTGAGAGAGATTTGTGATTTGTATGCGACCGTTCATTTGTGCTTTATTTGGATTTGTGTACACAGCTGATAGATTTCCAAGCAAAGAATTGTTTATCGAGCTCAAAAGTGCTATTCTCTCTAAGGAGCGCGCACCGCGTTCGTATTAATGACTGTGTGGAAATCACTTTACCCTCCGCGAGGCCTGAATCATATATGCAGAAGCAGAAACAATCCTCCATCTAGTCACGTCTGATTTCGGATGCATCTCTGAGGAAATCTCAGATAACAAATCGCATTCCCGCTGTTGACACTCACGCGTCCCATTAATTGTGGGAGATAATAGAGGCAGATGCGCGTGCGTGCGTTAAGTGTGTGCGCGCATTGACGGTCATTAAAGATCAGCTCTCAATCGCCCGTTCTTCAGTTTTGCTTATGGAGCAATGTCGTCTACTGCAAGAAAAACAGGCTGCTATGAAATGTTGCATGAGGATTGCTCAGCTCTAATATGAATAAATGAGCGCCTCGTGCCCTCCACCGTGTTCCATGTTTTCCACCTGCAGCCAGTCAGATTAATCGTTGGCAACACCATTGCCCACGCACTGTTGACAAAGTGGGTGGGCGACAGGTGTCATTTATAATGTATGGCTTCACCTGAGGGGGAGGCATGATTTCCAATTACACCTTACACCTCCAGGGCATGGCTGTGTAATTATGTAGAAGCCTCAGTACAGAAACTTAGACAGATAATACTCTGGTCAACTTAAACAGTGTTTGAGACAAAGTTACAGTCAATTATTTTAATGTGCACTGGGAATGTAAAATCAATATTATGGTGTTAGGTTTAAATTCATTCTAAATGGAAAGTTGTCATAAGCAGCTTAAAGCAGATACAGTTATTGGGCCCCACTGGTGCAGAAATTGTCATACCCTTTAAAAATAAAGATAGAACTAAATGTTCCTGAAATGTTCTTTGTATGGTTCCATAGATAACATTTTATATCCACAAAAACGTTCTGTTGCACAAAAGGTGTTTTGTAGTGGAAAAGGTTTGACAGATGATAAAAGGCAAGAAAGAAATGTTTTTTTAAAGAACTGTATCTAAAAGGTCACTGGGAAAAAAACGTTTTTTAGTGTGTGTGTGTTTGTCAGTGTTTAACAGTGAAAGACCCACAGCTGTTGTTGATGTGTGTTTACCTTTTAGCCAACGGTTACATGTTAAGTTATTTTATTTTACATTTTTACTATTGTTTTTGACCCTTGACTGATATATAAATACATATCATGTAATTCTATTTTAAAAAACTCATTATATATTTGTCCACCTTTGAAAATCTACTACAATTGCAAATCAGTTCGCAGTGGTTCACATCAAATGATGTACTTCCACAGTTGATTGTTTTCTCTTCAGCTGTGTCTGAATATGGGCTCATGGGTCCATGCAAGCACCAATAACACATCAACACTTCATGTGCGATGGATGTAGAGCTCACCTAAATCCCTCGCACAATCATTGAACAGGGAAAGAAAGAGACAGATGTATTACAGATTAAAGGATTAGCATCAAAACCGCTTTGTACTCCTAATTTAAAAGCCTTGAGCTGCCATCAGAGCCTAGCAGGGCTCATCCAAGGTGCTGATCTGACTCATCCATGCTTGTTAAACAGCCAGATGCTTAAAAACATGAAGCTATGTAAATGTTGTCACAGTAATATCAGTGTATTGTATATGACACTATGTCTTTGCCAATGACCTCACAAAATTGTCCAAGCTGAAAACACCATGGAGACCATGGATTTGTACCTTTCATCTCATATCAGATCTAAAGACAACATTTTTAGGCATTAGGCATTATTTATAAGGTTTATTCCTATCAGCTGTGCTAGTACTGTGCTAGTTAACTTAAGAAGGATGAATGCTGCTTAGTGATTGGACGTCTCACACTGTACAGATCCCACCCCCAAACTAATTTTAAAGCCTAGAAAAAATGACAAGGAATGTTCTGTAATTATTATGCAGCTTAAAATTTTTACCATGTGTAAAAACAAAACCTGGTAGATAAACAGTTGAGTTCCTCCAAGAGGTTTGTGGTAAAAATAAAAACAATGGATGACATACAGTATGTTTCTGGTAGAAACTGTAGAATGGCTCTCCCATACTCTGGCATGGATCTAACACAAGAGACCTTTCCTAAGACACTTCCTGTGAGTTTGACAGATAATGCATTAAATGGACTAAATTAAAAGTTGTAAGGTTATTTTTAGTGATGCTTAAACTGATCTATTGTTGATGCAAATGTGTCTTTAAAGTTGGATTCCTGACAAAAAATGAGTTTAACTTCTAGTTCAAGTTTAATGCTAGAATTGTGCTGATCTGAGCAGATATTTCTGGCACCATCCAAACTGTCACAAAAATTGGGTCCATGTTTAATGGCACTCCTTGTAGGTGGTTTGTACAATTGTGGAAACACTTGCCAAATGTCCAGTCATCTCCTCAAACCACCTGCCAGGCTGATAGGCAGTTTTAGGAGGACATCCTGTGGACATGAAGAAATGCCTGAATTTTAAGCAGGGAGGAATAATGGAGAACCCTTGCCTCAGGTGTTTAATTTACATGTGGATTGGGTCTTTCACCTGCATGCTCAGTCCCGCTGGGACATCTGTCCGATTTCTTTCTATCTAGCCCAAGGGTTATGAGAATCTTGAGTGACCTCTTTCCTCTGACGTTTGACTCAGGATTCGCTCACGAGCCCCTGAGGACTCATTAAAGACCAAGCAATATAGAGCAGAAGGAAGCTTTCCATTTCCAACCAGCTACAATGGGCAGATGGACAGGCAACCTAGACGGAAGATGATAATCCCAGCAGTTTCTACAAATTCACTTGATTAAGAGACAGAGTCAGGAACCATTCAAGTGCTTAACAGTTTGTGGAAAATCATTGTTCATCATAAATAAATATCAAGATTATTGGCATTAGAATGTATGTGGCCATTTTAAATACTAGCTAAACAGCTTACATTGAAGATTTCACAGAATGATTCAGTCCAAAGACCATCTTAATTTTCTTCCCTTGAAATCTTTGAAAAGAATATAAACAGTAAATGTATAAAACCTACATTTTTTTATAAGAAGAACATGTGAGCATGTTATGCATGTATCAACAAATAATGCTAAAAATCTAACAAGCAATTTGGTTATATTTACATAAAATTACTTAAGTGAAAGCATAAAAAATAATAATTTGTTTGTAAAAAAAATTCTACCTGTATATCTGGCAGAACCTTTAAAAAGCACAAAACAGATGATGAGGGGAGAAATTACAATCATTATCTTGGCAAAGGAATATCAAAGCAAAATGCTACGCTGATGTTTGTTTCTCGTTCAACATATTTTGTTTCATTTTTTGTTTCTTTTTTTTTAAAGTTACAGACCACTATGTCACAACCTCTGCCTGATCAGCCTTGTTTGTGTTGTCAAAGTCTGTTTTTCTTTCTGGCACAGTCTTTCCCTTCCTCCATATATGTGTGCTTCTTTTTGTTAACCACGTGCCGACAGCTATCGAGGGATCCTCCCACTGGAGCGATCTCAGCACTCGTTCATCAACACAATTGTTCTCACATTGTTTCTTGTTCCCTTAATTAGTTTTTGCCCTTTATATTTCCCTGGTGTTTTCTCTTTGGTGCCAGATCTTGTTTGGCCTGCAGCTAGTTATGCTGTTCCTGAAGGCCCGGTCCAGTGTCTGGTTCATTTTTGCTGTTATTCTTGTTTTGTTTTTCCCTGTTCTCGTAGTCCTTAACCGGCTTCCACAACTAGCTTTCTCTGGAGGTTCCTCAAACCTCCTTTCCCCCTCGTCTCTTGCCTCTGCTGGATACTAAAGCCTGACAGTTCCTTGACCCTGTTATTTTTTAGTCCTGCCACCCTCTGCTGCTGCTCTTTGGCAGCTGCACTTATCCATCCCTCTTTCCAATGAGGTTCTGCTTTGTGGAGAAGGACGGTTCTTTAAACCCCTGTACTGAACCCCCTGTTTGACCTACTTAAGTCTCCCTGCATAACCAATCTGTTGGGGCTTCCAAATGGTCATGACTTTGTGGTCATGTTTACCCTCTCTCAGGTGGTTATGTATTGGCCTGCAAGAAAAAGCCCACCCTCATGTTTTTATGACATTCAGGTTTGGTTCAGGTTTCTCCTTCAGTGAAAATTCATGTTATTTTTTACTGGTTTATGTCATCTACCAAATGAGTTCTGACCTGACTTACAAAATAATAGAAAAGACCACATGAATTAGGGGTTCACAAACAAAACAGATTGAGGTTTGGTGTCATTTAGTGCCCACTGGTTTTTAGTGTGAAAGTTTAGCACAAACAAATTAACTTCAATAGCATTTTCTACTCAACCACAAGGTGGGGCTAGCCTAGTGCTACCCTAGTCCGTAAGGCTCTTTAAACCTGGTAGTAAACAAATAATTGGTAGTAAAATGGGCTTGATATTTAATAGTTATTTCCGGGTTCTGAGGGGTTGCAAGAAGAACTTTGGCATCACTAAGATCTTGTGAAAGGTAAGTAAACCTTAGCTGCCTCAGTGGAAATCTCTGTGCAATTAGTGTATGTAAACTAATCTGCTGCATGACAAAATAATCTTATATATAATTATATGTAATAAAATGCATTATGTAAACATGACTGAGTGACCATACTTATCTATGCAGCATATCAAAGAAATTAGCTTAATGTCAAGGGAAATATCTCTGTCACAAAACAGATGCTGTTTAATTGCTCATGAACCTAAATACCTTCATAGACATGACATGCACAGCAAACACTGTGCCTGAAATAAGCAATGTGGAGATTTTGTGGTTTGTATGCCAGAAAGGAATGTGAAATACAGTCTTGTAGCCATTTGTGGTTGTCTTGGAAATCATATTTAAAATTTTTGTCTCCATGTCAGAAGTCTTCAGTTTAAGGGGCCTTACTGTATAATGGGGTAGAACCAGTAAACATGCTATTTTAAGTTTGGCTGCCCTTGCTGTTTTTGTGTTCTGTTGCTTAACCACTTACTCTTGTAGGTGGATATACACAGTACATTTTCAGAACCTGAAACAATACTTTGGAAAACAACGTATAATTAAAAAACATTACAATTAAAAAACATTACAACATTACAATTTTGGGAAGTGTATTATTTTAAATGTGACAAAAAACACAAAAACAAAGACAAAAAACTTAAGTTTCTGGTTTGAAACCAGTTTTCTGCCAGTGTGAAGTCAATTTGTTCTAAATTCCAAAGAGAAATGAGGGATTTCCTTTTTTAAAGAATGTTTAAACATGATCATATCTTTCCTCTTCAGGAAAACTTCCATTCACTCACTACAGTTCATTCAGAACTTCAGAAACCAATATTCTGTCTGCCTGGTTCTATACTTATCTTATCAGCACAACAAATTAAATTATTCTGACTGGTCAACCCGTAATAGTACATGCATCACAGTATAAAAAAATGCAATCTAGTTTTTCTTTTCCTTCTGTTTCTTTAGACAGAACTTAGAACTACTGAAATAACTAATATATAACCAGGCAACCATATAACCATATAACAAACAGGCAACATTATCAGAACTTTTCCAACAATCTTTTTAAATTATAAAAACAGTATAGTAATTATTAAAAATAGTAATTTAGTAATAATAATAGTAATTTAATAATAGTAATTTAATTTAAATATATCTAAAATTATTTCACTACGAAACATTCTAATAATGTTAGCAAAAAACATTATTCTGAAATTGTTATTGAAACATTTTGAAAAGGTTACAGAATTTACATTTAATTTGAGTAACATTATTACAACCAAGCAATAATTGTTTAATCCTGATATTCCTAAATCATTCAAAAGCAGTTATTTTTTAACTTAATGTGAAATGTTAAGGAAACATTCTTAGAAACATGTTTGAATTACAGACTAAAAAAGCTACTGCGACTGGAGAAGAAACTTTCACTTTCAAAACAACTGTAACTCATTTGTTTAAATCATCTCCTCCTGGTGTCAAATGTTTCCCATTTTCAGCCACAATGTGAGAAATCATAGCCTAAAAGAAAGTCTATGTGTAAATGGAGACAGAAATCAAACACTAAATCTGACATCAACCCGTGCAGATAAAAAGTGATAATAGTTTCTGTATGACAAAGTGTTTCAGTGACTTATAAAGATGACATATAATCAGAGTCAGGTCAGATCCTTCAATATGAGAAGCTCACAGAGAGATTTGTCCTCAGCTTTAAAAGGAAATAGATGGGGGGATGCAAATGTTATCTGTTGTAAAGGTAAGAGTCACAAGACAGTTCATGCATAACACAGCTGGTCTGTTTATATACAGCTTTAAAAAAATTTTTTTTAAATGATGTAAATATAAATATAAACAAATATTGAAATATATATCTATAAAAAGGACATACTGTATTTGAAATGCGTGGACTAAAAAGTTAAGTTTAATCACCTTTTTATTAGCTTATCTAAATGGTCTTGCAATGTTTGAGTATGTTTATATGAGTTAAATTTATAGTTAAAGTTATAGTTATAGTTAGTTAAACATATTGTATTACAATATAAATATAAATTAGGCATGTTTTATTGATCCCGTGTCCTCACGGGTATTACATTCTTTTGGCAACAGTTTATTAAATTAAATACAAAACAACTGACTTTGCTCAAGATGACATGTGTTTCCCCCTGAGACCTTGGGGTTTGTGTGCATCAGTGATGATTATCTGCCTCATGTTACATGCTATTGTCGTTTTTACAACATAGCTGTCAGTCTGCTAACACATTGTCAAAAGCAGTACTGGTGTCTGGTGCCACAAAAGCTGAAAAGTGTTATGATGCTCCCAAACTGTGAAATGATGTGAAATCCACTAGAGAGACAACAGTTGAGGTTTGGCCAAGGACAAACAACACTCTAATGCCGACGCTCCCTCCTCAACAGTCGAGCTGTGCTAAATTGGTTCTGTCACTTACAAAGCTATGCTATCACTTGGGGGAGACTGGCTTATCATGTGGGGATAAAAAAAACACAGGTCTAACCTTGGGAAAATATAGAGCATGGAAAAGTATGGCTGGGTGTCATTTACGAAAGAAAGAAAGAAAGAAAGAAAGAAAGAAAGAAAAAAGAGTTATTAACAAACAAGATATTATTATTATGAACAATTAAATATGTGCACATATAATAATTGATTTCAGTAGAAATAATCTCACTTGTAGAGACCACAGGGAGGCATGTTGAGTGGTCAATTATACAATGTTATCAAGGGCAATTATCATTATTCAGGAATACCTGACTGCTGGATGCTGTGATTGACCAATCAGAATCAAGTATTCCTGAGAGCTGTGAAATAATGATAATGATTAGTGATAAACTGCTATGGAACTGGTGTAATAGTGTAGAACTATTCCTGTGAAATGAGTTTTATCAAGTGGTTGAACAACCACAGAAGCGTGATGTGAGAGAGTGACCAAAGTGTGAAATTAGTTACAGGCACGAGAAGAACGCAAGCAAAGGAAATTTACCCAACAATCACAATAGCCCCTTTCTTTAATACCTTGCAGTTAAAGTCCTAAAATAAAAGGCAAACAGGCATAAAATCTACACTAGCCCTCATCTCAACAGCCAAATTGAATTCCTGTTCAACGTGGGATAAAGTGCTAGCCAAGCATACTCTATTTCATGCCCCACCGGCTTGTGAAGATCCTTTATGTTCTCTCGTAAAATATCTTGCACTTAAAACTACATCATCAAGACCTTGTGCGGTGGAAAAAATCCAAAAAAGGAAAGTTTAAATGCCTTCACTTGTAGCATGGATGGTTCTATGCTGTCCATTTTAAACACCCTGCAATATCAAAAGGCTAATTACATCTGAGTCAACCAATTGGCAAAATCATTTACATTCACTTTAGTTTGTTACCTATTGATCCGAATTAATCAAACATGAGAATACAAATTGCTATAAACATGAAGACTGGATATTTGTGCTTCAGCTATTAATTTTAACTCAACTATAAACTTTCAAACGTCTATTAATCACACATTTTGATGCACCTTTATTATTACTGTGCATTGAAGTGATTTTCCATCCATATTTGACTGCAGTATTATGTCTTCCTTTTGACCTGTGGAAGTAACCGCCTAGCAACCACTTAGCAACCACCTACAAAGCTGTACAGTCACAACACCCTTGACTGCCTACAGCACCCTAGCAGTGTTACAGAACGTTTTGCACAGGTAAACACCACCCAAGTTTGTTAAAACCAGTGTAAAAATCTCATTTTATCTTAAATCTGTTAAGCAGTTCATATATTTTTGTAAACAATTATTTGGCTTTAGGTTTGAGTTTAGAAAACATTATAAATATAATTTGGTGTCTCTTTTACCCTAAACTTACATTGTCTTATATTGTCCATCTTGGGCATAGAGCAGCGTGCAGAAGTATTTAGACCACTAAACATTTCTCAAATTCATTATTATAAATATCTAGCAAAAGAATTCTGTCTTCGAAAAACAAAACAGAGGCAAAACAATTGCACATAATGAGAACACAATAGCTCAAATTGGCTTTACGAGTGAATCATTAAAATAACTTTCACAGAAATAGATAAAACAACCACAGGGGATCATTATTCAGGTTGTGAATCTACAAACTTGAGCAAATGACAAGTAGGGAGGAGATCAATGAATCCAAATGTGCATAAATTAGGAAAGAATACAAAATAATATCCTAGTATTTGAAGTCCAAGAAGAACTACTGGTTAAATTATCAGGAAGTGAAACTTACATCAAACCATACCGCCTGAGGAATACTTGCTGAAAATCCCTCTGAAGATTGAAGGAGAATGAGACATTGAAAGAAGCTGGGAGGAAGGGCTGTGATTACTTTAAAGGGTCTGCAGGCTTCACAGAGCTTGTGAGGGATAGGTGCACCAGCCACACAGTCCTGCATATCACAGACCACAAAAGCAGCAAATATTGAAAAGAATCATGTGACAATTGACAAAAAGGACAGTAAGTTTTTGTGCCTAAATTAAAAGTGAAACATAACACAGCCCACACTTTAACAACACTATACCTACAGTGAGGTATTGTCTGGCTTTTTGCAAGCACAGACTGGTCATCTTGTTAATATAGAAAGAAAACATACAAACGCAGACAGCAATGCCAAATTGGTTTTACTGTATGGAATGTGATCTGAAAGTGGATTCTTTTCATAGTTTTAACATTAGTACAGTAGTATTAGTACGATTGTGTTTGTATGGTAGCTGGTTTATTGTTTCTTGATACGCCAGCAAATAAAACAGTGCCAATATCCCGTATCAAAGCGCTTATTTAAATATTATCCTGAGGTGACCTAAATTAACAAATCTTTCTGTGAGTTTACTTGAGGTAACCAACTGTGAAATAGCTTCAGTTGAATTATAGTGACCATTAGTATAAGCCTTACCTCTATCCAATGGGCTAGTTAAGCTGCTTTGTATCCAATTTACGGTGTGAGGAATAATATTGATTTTGAGGCACATGGCCAATACCGGTGCTGTTCTCAAAGATAGCACTGAAACTACAAAACTCAGAATGATGCTTCTGTAATAATTACAAATATTGCAGGGAAATTGCAATAACAAAGAATGCGGTCACAGCGATATTCTTCACCTCAGGGAGACTGGTTGCATTTGTAATTATTTTGGTAATTTAATTAATTCAATTTGAAATTTATGTAGTGCCTTAATGTAGCGATGTAACCAAAGAAAGAGACTAATTTTGCTCACCATTACTTTCACAAGCCTTAAGATGTTTGTCCTCCTCTGAAGATGTAATACTTGTTACAGTTGGACTTATTTTATTGAATTATAATATGCTTAAGCACTCGCATGTCTGGCCTTCCTAGTTCCTTTTGTTGATTTATTTATTTGTCTGACAGAAGTATTTGCATTTGCACCAGAAAAGTGATTTAAGGTTGAGCAAATCTTGATTGAACTTTTCAAACTGGAAAGTTTGCTGCAGAAAACAAATGTCATGAGGCTGTGTGTAACCTTACATTATTTAAATAACAAAGATGATTACTGTCAGTAGCACAAATCACATGTGACATTATAATGGAGTTGAATTAGGTTCTATATATCATAACAAAATGGTAAAACTTAGTGATGACACAAACACTCAAAATGTTATAATCACAGTGAGACTGAATGACAATTGATAAGTAAACGGAAGGTTGAAAAAACTACTAGAATCACATCTAGAATCACATATATTGAAATGACTTCTGTGCCTTATTATTCTTTATTTTTCAGTTTGCGAATCAATCTTGTAACCTGCTGGTAATGTTACGTCCTACATACTCTTACACCTGGAATCGGATTAATTTCCGATCTGGCATTCCATATTCTCACAGCATGCTGAACATTAACAAGCATATAGTATCTTATTGTTTTTTCCTATTTTTCTTTCTTTTCTAAGTTGGATTTAAAATAGAAGAGTTTGTGGTAAAGAGTATGTCAGTTTAAATAGCTACCACACTTTGGTGATACATTCAGATCTTCTGTGACTTTACTTGTCCTGTTGTTGTGGGCTTTATTGTTAATTTGCATATAAACAGCATTCTAAGAGCTATTGATGCTTTGGGAGACACGCCATCCATTGCAATTTATGATCAACTGTTTCTATTCCAATTCTTCAGCTGTCTGAGTCTCATTGACTTTCATACAGGCTGTGCAATATTTACCAGATTCAAAACAGTTGATCCCTCACAAAATGATAATCGTGTGTGTGTGTGTGTGTGTGTGTGTGTGTGTGTGTGTGTGTGTGCGTGTGCCTGTGTGTGTGGTGTGTGTTTGGGAAGGACATGTGAGTACAATTTGATATAACAAGCAGTTTAAGCCCAGGTTGTATGTTTGAATGTCCACAATGAATGTCAAGTTAAACAGCCACAGTGCTCACAAAAAATACCTTGTATGAAACTACTAAACAATGTTGTAAATAATGTTAAAATGTAGAAATGTTTTCTCAAAGAACTGGGGTAGACAGAAAAAATAGAGCCAAAGGAATTAAACTAAAATACAAATGAGGTCATGGTGTGCATTTCCATAAAATACCTATTTAGCTAAAATATTTGTTTCCTAAATGAATGTCACCTTACTGTCTGAAATGATAGAGGGTGCACCCTAATATTTACATTACACTGTATAACATACTGTATGATATTTTACATATATTTCCATTATTATTCAGGGCCTCTCTGGATGTGCCTTAGCTGCATTCATTCATAAAAGGTGGATTAGTTTAACCCTCTTATCAGAAAATTAATAAATGATACACTTGGGTACTTCGTTTAACATAAGAACTAGGAGAAAAATAGGCAATGTTTCAAATTAACATATGAAATGTGTGAAAAGGCAAAATGGTCACCAAGATTCCTGCATCTCATCCATCATCAGCAGACAGACCACACACTCCTGACCCGATGCATATAAAATCACCATCTCACTGGGTTACTAACATCAAATGCAAGTGAATGCAAGTTATCATCCCTGTGATATAACATGTTTTATCATGTGCTGATATAGTAAATGATGTTGGTACATGATACAGCTCTGCAGAAGTGTGTACAGGAGTGTTCTGCTGTCAAACACGGTGCAGATAATCTCTGTGTTTTTAATGCAGGCATGACAGATTTTCTGCTTATTCTCCACAAAAGCATTATTGCACCAATGCATTGATGCATTAATAACAGTGCTGCTAATCATTGTTTAAACTAAAAGGGTTTGGTCTAAAAATGGTCTAAAAAAAGTGTAAAAATATGCATTGTCTTGCTTTGTTTGTTAAATATAAACTCTAGGTATGGACATAAGGTGCGAGATGTTGTGTTGACAAGCTGTTGACACCAATTACAGTACAGAATTCTGACAAGTGTAAATTTTCAATTATTTGGCAAAAAATATCTTCAGAAAGAAAAACAAGACATATAAAGGCACGCAAAGACAACTTAGGGGAATATACATTTATAACATCCAAAATGGTCTAAAACAATTATCTAAAGATTGCCTTTTCATTATCTGCAACTGATGTAAGTGGAAAATCTGCAACACAAGCATTTAAACTGAAAGCCATAAGCCATAATTAATAAACAAACATGCAGGAGATGTAAACTTATTGAATGACATGTTTGGCGAATGTAAACTTGGTGAATGACATGTTTCAGTCCAAACCACATGTAAACAGACAGTTTGTACTCCGTCATATACTTCTATTAAACCCTCTGGATTACATAGATATTTATTGTATGATAACTGAAAAAAACATTTTCTTGTGGTAATACAATTCTTTTTTTTAATCTGCTTTAGTTAATCATCCATGATGTTTGGTAATACATGTAGTCATTTGTACAGGCTACTTTGAGAGGATTTGATATTAAACATTTTACTCGAAGTTGTTGCAGCACAGATTTAAATGAATGCGCATTGGCCTTAACAGTAGATTATTAATAATCTTTACACTTTGATATTTCAAACAGCGCGTCTGCTCCTTTCAGACTTTCCCCGCTGGATTCTCGCACGCACAGGGATCAAACGTGACGAGCGATCCAGCGCGCCGGAGACATCTGCTGAGCGCAGAGGCAGAAAGCTCGGCTGCTGTCAGAAAAACACCGGTAGATCTGAAAAATAGTTATAGCCCTATACAGGCAAGATATTTCTGAGACCACAACAAAGGCAAAAAAGAACAGAGGGTGTCTGATGAACAGACACACGTATGGAGAGATGGCGCTGATAAATAGAGTCAGTCGGTGTGTCTGTCCTTCAGGGACCTTCGTGGAATATTGGACCGTTAACAAGAGAAGCTTGTTAACAGTGTTGCCAGCTTTATGGAGCTGAGATATGGAGGAACTTTTCATTAGCACCAGCCTCATCAACTATAAACAGAGCAAGCCCTTGTTTTGCACACATTACACCAGCATTTATAACTTTGTGATTTATTGTTCTGGCAAGTGATTTATTACGCTACACCATATTTGTACCTAAATTGTGACCCCTTATTCAATTATTTGCCATTGTTTGGTGTCTGGTTCTTTAAATTACAACCCCTAATTGCTCAATCCTCCACACAATACATTAAACTACATATAGTTAAGACATTAAAATACATTACATATGCAGATCTCCACAACACTATACAGAGGGGGGAAACAATAAGCACAAAAAATGCACTTCCTAGCTGTGTTTAAGAGTTAAACGCTGTCTAATTTATTTATTTTGCATATCTGCTTTTAATACACAGCTTACTAGATGCCAATATTGTTTCTCACCTGGGTCTCATTCACATGACTAATATTTGAAATATGCCACGAAATTGAAATATGAAACAGGTCCTGCTTAAAATGTAAGCGTGTTAAATGTTTCCCACAGATGCTGCATGCTTCTACATGAATATACAATGGATATGTATTAATTCTTCTCTGTAAATCTGCAAATGTAAACCTAATGAAGCTAAATCATAAATACTTCAGATTAAACACTTGAAGTCAGTCAGGAACAAATTGGGTTTGTTTTGTTTACAGCATAGTTCTGCCCCATACTATTTGCCCCCCGGCATTTCTTCAACTTTAGAGAAAAGTATGAACACAACGTAACAGCATCATATTTACTTCTCTGTTTGACAGGCCGCTGTAAATACCTTCACGCATCCTTCCATCATATTGGTCATCCCTCGCTCTGCATATTGATTTGGATTATGAGTCCGTACAACTCTGCAGAAATGCTGACAGGCTCAGCTGCTTTGACAGACAGCTGTGTGGGGGAGTTTGGTTTGTGGAGATGGGCCTGTAGCTTGCTGGTATACTGTCAGTGCAGGTCTCGTTTTGAACGCTTATACATATTTGATATGACTCAGATCCATGCCGTAGGCATGTCTACATTGGGCATCGAACTGAGGGTCGATGCTTTGTATTAGTGGAACGTGATTAATAAATGAATGGTAGCAACTTTTCCCCTAACTCTGTCTTTACCGAGTGCTTACGTGAATAGCATGGAATGACAGTTTTTGTCTGCTTGGAGCAAAATAGACACCCAAGAGGCCTTTGCTGATGGGTGCTGAGCTTGAAGAAGGGAGTTAAAACTACCTAAGACAATTTGGTGCAGAAAAAACAAGACAAAATTCATTCCCAACTAGTTCTACATTACGTCATTAGCAGACTGACATTGAGGGACCTGAGCCATATCTAAGGGACAAGAATGCCATAGGCACTTTGCTGTGGACTGCAAGCAACCACCTATCAACTAACCAGAACACTCTGGAAGAAAATGCAGTAAAATGTCTTAGCAGCCACATAGCAATACCCTGGCAGCTTTGAGTTTATGTTGTAGATTCATGTTCCAAGTAAACAAATTTAAACAGATTTAATCAGGACTCATCAGGTTTTTGTCAATAGCAAAGTGAGAAGCTTGTTTATGTTATCCTGTCAATCTCAACACTGTTATATATACAGATATATATGTTATATATACAGATATATATACAGAGCGTATATAAATGTGTTAATTGATAGCATTCAAGCTCCTATTGATTATATACATTAAGTTTTTAAGCAGCTGCTTATCTCATTTCTATGACAGGTCCTCCAGTGTCCCTTCCATTTACAAAAATAGCTCCTACATTGTAGCTATAAAACTGGACTAACCATTTCATAACCATGGTTTGCCCTCATTTACAGAAATTGTCTTTAAGTTACAAGAGGTCTACAGATTAATGTCATTTACAATGTCTGAATTGTATGCCTGAAACCTTTTTATTTAAAACGAGATAAAGCAAGGTGACCCATTTATCATGACAGACGCAATGTATTTATATAGTCTGGTAAGAAATTACAAAACAGCCTTTGTGAATGTCAATGCTTTTCTGTTTTTCACTATGTAAAAATGTCTTTACATTTTGAGTAGGATGTTAAGCTTGATAAACGGAGGCTGATAAATCTCCATGTCCAAGCACAAAGACACTGAACATCTAATTTGCTCTAGGAATTTGCTTTCCCAACAGACTCGCATCCTGTACAGCCCACTGTGCGTCTCTGTATTCTGTACACTCATGTCCTTGAAGGCTTGTACATCAGTCTCATTGTCATGTCTGCTGAAGGGTGTCAGATGGAAAGTTCATCTCTGTGAGTGTGTGTGTGTGCATATGTGTGTGTGTGTGTGCATATATGTGTGTGTGTGTGTGTGTGTGTTCCTAAAGGAGTTAAATTGTTTCTGTCTTGTATGCTGACATCAGCATTTATGTAACAGCAGAAAATAACAAAAGCATCGAAAAAACAAACCAATAAAAATGTCATTTTATGGTTGTCTCCCATTCATGAATCTGTCCTTGCAGAAAGGTTCTTTGCTCCTCACTTGAGAACAGGAACTAAAATAACCAGCTCAACATGAATTTTGGATGCTCGTTCATTATCTTGCCCTGCTTCCTGGGTGCTTTTATACTGCAATAAAGCATTTTAACACACCCCTAAATAAATATATTTTGTGCTGAGTATTACCACAAGTATGAAACAGGGTATAATATTAACATATGTTGACCAGAACTGATGGCAATCAAATATTTTTACAGGTTTTTGACAACAGCCAATTTTACAATTTCCAAATAGCCACATAGACACAGGTCACACACATAATTTGTAATGTTACATTTAATCATTTGTCAGATGCTTTTATCTAAAATGACTTACAATGAATTTAGTTCTTGTGTTTCTTGGCACTGAACCCACAACTATTTGCTTCTAACGTGATGCTCTACCAGTTGAGTTACGCAGGAACACACAATTCAGCGTGGCCATTATCTGTCCGTATAATCCATCATCAATGTTTCATTCAGTGACTTCAAAAACATAAATTACACATGCTGACGGGCAGCTAACAACCCTCTCTTCATGGTTCTCTAGGACTAAGCAGCACTTAAGGGGTTTGGACCTGCTGGTCTGAACTCTTGCTCTTAGTGATGTTACTGTGGCCAGCAGGAGGTGCTCAAGGACTAGTGACTAAAAAAAAGGTGCTATCGCTCCCATCATCTGACCGAATTTGGCGTTGATGTCCATCTTATTTTCTGTGTTTGGAACTGACAGCTGATTTTTCCTCTCATATCATGACTGGACCAGGTGAATGCTGAATACTGGTGGTGGTTAATGTGGAGTCTTGTTATCTGTGTAAGAGTGCCAGATACAATATGCTTTACTATGAAGTACATATATACATGTACATTTACTAATTTAAAAGAGGCTTTTAACCAAAGTGAATTACAAAATAGGAATAATTCATTATTGGGAAGCAATAACATGAAAAGTGGTGAAAAACAAATACAATAGAGACACAGAGACACAGAAAGTTTGAAATAAGAAATAGTAAATTATAGTAAAAGAATAAAACGTACAGAGTTTTCAGTTAGATGGGAAGGAACCTAATAGGCTAGAACCTAGTACAGAACAATGAAAGTGAAGGTTTGAAAAGGTAACATGCTGTCTTGAACCCACTGAAAATGAATCATGTCACTGGATTTTGGGTCATTTGCTGAGGTTTGATTGTACAAGCAGAATGTCTGGCTAGAAGAGCGTTGAAGTAGCCCAGGCGAGAGATTACAAGAGCCCAGACGAGGAGTTGTGCAGCATGATAAAACAGACAGAGCCTGATCCTCCTCATGTAACTTGTTTCTCATTGACTGCCTTTCAGAAGTTTCAGCCTTGTCACAAATGCTGACATTACCCCTTGCAGTCGACGCTTTAGTGACCTACCGTCCTTTGGTTGTAAAAGATGCATTACGTCAGTAAAGGTACGGTCACCAGCAGGATTTGCAATCATCATGTGATAAATGGCACTCATGGCCATGGACACATAAAGGTCATTGCTAGACTGGAAGACTGCAGGTACACAACAAGTGTGTCACTTGCTGTTTGCTTTGTGTTTCAACAAAAAACATAAAAAACCTACACAGGAATCACACAAGCAACCCAAACCGACAATTAATTTATAACTGCGTCTGCTATAACTGTGATATGAAATGCTGAGAACCATCTTATTGAACTACTGCACCAACTCAATGCTTTATTAAGAAGCCAGTTTCATGGGAGTAGAAGCTTGCAGCATGTAGAGGTCACAGGCTAGTGTCATAAGCCCATTCATCTTGATGAGCAGTGAATTGTGGCTGTATGTTCATCTCAGTCAGAGTGTGTATGTGTGTGAGGTGTGGGCGGAGCTTAGGTGAGGCTTTTGGCTGCTGTCACCGACACATCAGAGCACAACATCAATCAAGCCCTTTCATTAGAGGCTGTCTGGGGCTCTCAGCGCCTCCATCAGCAGATGAGTTCTCCATTATTGATCAAACTAAACACAACCAGCTGCCCTGACACTGTTTCTCATGGATAGAAGTTTCCAGCAGGATTCAGTGGGGCAAGAGGAGTTCTTCCTCCCAGATGTAGAGCTGGTTTACATGCGTGTGATGCATCGAGCTTAAATACAAACTGGGTTGGTAATACTTGCGAATATGCTGTTCAAATTGGATCTTATTGATGTTCCTCATGGATGTCCATTCTAGGTGTGGGTGAATTACATGGAAGTGTGTAATTTTTGTGGCATATGAATCACCAGAATGAACTGTGAAAAATAGTAAGTTAAGAAAATGTCTTGAACATTCCACCATTGCTCAAGCACATTGCATTGTGTTTAAACTTAGGTTCTTATCTATACATTTCAGCAGAAGTAGTCAGTGGTCTGAGTATTTCACTTTGCATATTACACAAGTATGCATATTAAAATGACATAAATATAAATGAAAATAAAAAAATGTAACTGTACCTAAAATGTAGATTTTTTCATTTTTACAAAGAGCTGTCAGCTGTCATTTTTATAAAATTTCACAAAAAGGCTGTTAGCTGTGAAAAAAGTGATAAACAGGAGGTGTTTTTGAGCAGGTGTTAATTTGAATGTTGAGCTAGAGCAAACCACTTTCTTACGGTTGTGAGCGAGGTGTAGTTGCTGAGCAACATGTAACCTCAATAACAAGAAGGCAAAAGTAAAAAGGAAGTGTTATTCATTAGCTAATGTCTGCTTAACTTCCAAAAAGGGTATAATGAGGAACTGATGAGCACTTTGGGAATATCAGACTAAACTGGGAATAAGAGGTGCTTAATAAAACCACAGAGAATGTCACAATTTATTTATATAATAGCATTGTGTTTACTGCTACCAAACGTAACATGCTTAACCTTATTTATCCATAAGCAAACATTTACTAAGTCATACACACACACATATATATAAATATATATATAAAACACATACATAAATGCATGATGAATTATTTTTATAAAAAAGACAAGAGCAAATAGCAAATCGACTAATAAAGAATATCTGTATTAAAGCAATATGTTTGGTTAGTACACAAAAGTTAATTTAGTGTTTAGTAAAGATATGTGACATTTTAAGACATTATAGCTTTACCTCATCTAGAAGGAAATTCATTTTGGCGAATGCTTCACAGGTAAGATTTTGCTGGTACCAAGAACTGTCAGCATTATTGTAAATATTAGAAACTGCTGTCACCTAGTGGTGGTGTGGCAACAACATTAAATATGACAGTTTAATGTTATGTACATAATATAATTTTGACCTCAATCTTAGAAATAAATCAAACATCTAGAAAAAGACAAAAGTGCAAAAAAATCTCATAAGTTCAGCTTTTATTATTTAAATCGATAGTTAACATCTTAAATGGCGGAATGAAAACTTAAATAGAGGGATACAAGAATAAACCTGTAATGAGACAAAAATTGGAAGAAAATAGTTACAAATATGTGTGTGTAAACAAAAGTATGTTAAAAATAGACTTTTTTTAGACTAGATTTTTAAACATTATTAAAAGCTTTCAATTACAGACAATCAGACTTTTTCAATATATTGTGTGAAAATGACTTTCAGTTTTTACACAACTGTCCCACATGGCCAACAATTTAGCCCTAAGATTTTCAAATGACAGTGTACTTAGTTATAGTAACAGATATGTAGGAAAAAAAACCCAAAAAAGACAAGAAAGTACACAGGCTCAAAATGGCCATGCAAGTATGTTTACTTACATGAACTCCAGTAAGATATCCATTAATCATTCTGTTCAAAGAACATGAAATCCTGCAAGAAAAGATACTGGGATAAAACATACTGAGAGATATAAACAGGTCCAACCAGAAATATGGTGACGTATGATAGCAATGGCTTCTTGTTTTGCTTACTATGAGAAAGCACGCTCCAAAAAGAACAGCTTTGATCTTCACGTCCAGATCCAAAGGGAAGCAGATCCCAAAATTGTCAGCATTAGTGAAAGCTTCTCTTATTAGACCAGTCCACTGTTTGGAGATTCTGCCCACATTTGTTGACTCATCTGTGGACAGCACCTGTTTAATACAT